>DWNE01002321.1:0-19177 GCA_018249875.1 Cecropterus toxeus | reverse complement strand
CGACACAGGAGAAAATCCTAGTGTGGGGCTATGAGTGTAGAAAGCGTCGTCTTTTAATGAACTGACCCCCTGACTAACTGAACCCGTTACAAAGTATCCCCTAGAATCGGAACCTAGCACTGGAGTAATATTATTATTACTATAATTTTTGATATATATGTATTTATTGAAAATGGAGCCGTAAAGCTTAATAGGACGAAAGTCTTATTAATAGATTAGAAAATCGAAACAGTAGCAAATTATAAATCTTGCACGCTAGATCCAAAGCAGAAACCGAAAGGTCAGTAGCCATAAATGTTTGATATTATCCATTAGGATTTGAAATCATAATCACGCGAGCAAATTACACATCGGTTCTTATTAGGGATGTGCAAATGTCGTTCGAATCGAATTGAATATTAATATTCGATTCAAAATTCGACGAATAACTCTAAAAAGTCGAACGTTTGAAAAAAAACAGATTTCGAATAATTCAATAAATTTAGGAAAATTTGAACAATTCGTGAAGTTTTAAAATATCAATGGATTTTCCACTGTTTCCAATTTAAATTTTACTGGTCATCCAGTAGAATTCCCATTCAATGGTAGAATAAGTTAAATTCCATTGATTAAGATTTAAGACAAAAAGCAATTGAAAATTTGCGAATATTAAAATAATTAACAACTCTACTTAATTCTAAAAAAATCGAATTATCCGATTTTTTTTTTTATTATTCGAAATATTTCGAATTATTTTGAAAACAGTCGAATAATTCGAAAATTCGAATTATTATTTATTTATTTATTATTCGATATTTATTACTATTCGATTCGAGTTTTTATTCAATATTCGACTTGGAACAAATTATCCGTTACTTCGAATTATTCACACACCCCTAGTACTTATAACTCAGACGAGATACTAAACGTATAGCCCCAGGTGATCGGTGTTAAGTACTTCCGCTGGTTATGTTTTGTCCGCTGGTTCCCTTTCTATCGGATGTAATAACCCGAGCAACGCAACTTTTATGTCTTATAGTGCATGTTGTCGCCGCTGTGCTAAATAATAAAAATAATTGAACCTTTAGAGGTGAAATATCAAAAAAATTCATTCATCTAGTAGAAACAAATTATTAGGTATCGTAAAGCGTGCTCGCTTTGCGATACCTAGTATTTTTTTAAATTAAATAATATAATTAATATTAATTAACCAAAAGTGCGTAATATTTTGTACACAGACACGTGTGTGTACACATATACATATTGGCATTGAAATCTTTACTGAAATGAAATATCTATGTATCTTTTTTGCATAAGCCTGCGGGGGCACTTACAAATTATATTTACATTTTTTTTTCTTACGCTACCACCGGATCGGAACACGACTTAAACTGAGAAGGTCCGGCAAAAAATCTGCGGGTTTGTCTTCTTTCTTTGTAGTACTTTGTACTTTTTAACCATCTTGTTTATAACATGGGCAATAAAAGCTCCAGTGTCTTTCCTTACTACTAACTGAGACGTCGCCTTACAACACCCTTAAAAACAGGGTACTGAGCACTTGGCAGCTGTATTACAAAGCTACAATACAATAAAATCCGTGCAATAAACTTATACGTAGCCTTAAAAGTGCAACTTTTATTCACAATTTATATAAAAGGTTTCAACCAATGTGTTAGATTGGATATCGGAAATAATGATAAGCCCTTTTATATTGGCTTACTGATGTTCAGTTACGTTTGACGCTATTTTTAACTAAAATAAAATTATATCCATCCGGTTTGTGGAAACAAATAAAGCAACTTTTGTTTTCTGGACTTGACAGGGCTAAATTTAACGAAATATTGGGTACATCTAAAAGTTCACGATTCTCATTTCAGTTACTATTTCGCCGAAACCAGCGTTCCTCAACAAAATGTAGACGATATCTTCAGTATTTTTAAACCTAACATTTAGTAAGATCTACACTGATTAAAGCCAAAATAGAATTCTTCTATACAATCTTCATTGACAATATGTTTAACAAAATAAAAAAAAATTGCCACAGCACGTTCGAATCATCATTAAATCCTTTTATCAGAAGCATATTTGACCCAATTAGATTATAAATAATACGACCAACCTCGTTACACTGGTATGAAATCGATTCATGCGTTTCTATAGTTAATTCCTTCGTCGGATTATAACCCCTACATTTTATGGGCTGTACTGGCGAACCTGATCGCTTACCTCGTTTTAGGGTTCTGTGTAGGCTTGTGGAAACCTCATAAAAACTCGTGTTTATGTCAATCCGTGAGCCGTAATTTCAGCGTCGTTAGAAATTTAAGATTTGGTACGGTTACATAGCAATTATTATTATAGTTTACTATTTTGATAATGATTTAATATTAACTATCACTTATTTAATTATTCCATGTATTTCTGTTGCTGCTATAACAACAAATACTAAAAACAGAATAAAAAAATTGGAAGGGGCTGTCATACAACAAACTCAATTATTTCGCCACGTGTCTTATGGATAACGGTACAGAACCCTCCGGGCGTGAGTCTGACTAGCACTTGGTCGGTTATATTAAATCAACCCCTATTTAATCAGCAACCCCTTTTTCCAGAAACCATAAGATTTTTAACATAAAAGGTGCTACGGAACTTACAAGACCTGATTCAAATCCGCACATAACAGATTTGTATTGTTTGTCGAGTTACCTGACGGAGGGTACAGGTGTTCAAATCCCGAGGCCGTCTTTTGTGCATGTGCGCATAATGCATTGTGGAACATGTCTGTCTTTTTGTGTTACCGGGTCAGCTTGTATTTACATGTAGACAAATTTGTCATCGATACCCATAAATGCGTTGTAAATATCTTCTAATATTACATACAAAATAGTGACTTTTCTGTCATTAACCGACTTCCAAAGGAAAGAGATTATCTATTCATCACGTATATTTTTTTCGTATTTTTATGTACATTAATACAATTCTTTCCGAATTTTAGCCTAACAGTGGGATTCCCTGTGTAGTAGATGCTCTACACACATACGCCGACATTGATAAGGAGATACTCGAACTCATAACATATACCTATTTTGAGTTCACCATTTATTCAGATTTGTTTGTCTTTTTAGTCAAACAGGAATTAAACTCAATTTTCAGTTCAATTTATATCATACATACAAATTTATAAAAACGTAGTGTTACCTTTTTATTGCAGTAAGTTGAAATGTGGTGTTAAGTGGCCAAAAACATATGGACGAGAAAACCCAACTTCAAAGAGAACTGTAACCTTTCAGATTTCGCCCACAGATGCTTTAAATACTTGCAAGGACTAAGTTGGATAGCGTCATATTCTAGGATCCATCTTCATATTGTAAGAATAAGGATATAATAGAAAGATAACATTAATTACAACTCGCAATTAAAATCCCCATGACTAACTAAGGATTAATGATTAATGCACTTTCTAGTGATATTATTTATAATGATATGATTAATTTCTAGTGAAATTACATATATAATGGCGCCTGAATAACGAAGCATAATCCTTTGCGTGTCACATATATGTTACAGTCGAGGGACAGTCAGAAATAACTGATCGATCACGTAACCAGTAACCACGAGTTATTGGATTTGCACGCGAAAACATTACCTTGGTTATTTGATAAAAAATACGAGTCCATCCATCAGCCTTTGTCCACTGCTGGATAAATGCTCTAATTGGCGTCATACAAACTGATCCTGCTATCTTCTCAGATCAAACGTAGAGTCACTAAGCACTAATACAATTGCAAAGACGCATGATAAATTCTACAAATACAAGTGCAATTCCAGTACCCACGATCCAAATTGTTCGGTTATGAATAACTTTGCATCAAAACGATTCTTTTCCTCGGAAAAATGTTACTGATGCCGGATAGAAATTAGAAACCTGCTTTGTACGCATAAAATCCGTAATATTCTCCGAAATTTTGCCATTTTCTCCTCACTGTGTGCGCACTTACGGATATCCGTTTTGTACAGGTTTTAAGTAAGAAGATATCCATTTTGTATGCCTGTGCAAAAACTACTGGCATTATAAAAAAAACATGAATTAAATATAAACGCGTAAATCGCTTTCTACACTCATACCTCCACAGTTGGATTTTCCCCTGTGTCGTGTTTGCCATGGACACACAGAGGCGAATACACAAACACCCAGACCCAGAACAGAAATTTCACATTCTGTCTAGCCGGGGATGGAACCCGGGACCCATTGCGTGTCAGACCGGTATGGTGACCGCTCCGCCACGCGGGTCGTCATGAATTGGTGAAGTCTTCCATAGTTACTTAAATATTATGAAGCTATATATTAAGCATTATAACAAAAAGTAATAAGGTACCCGGTGCGGTACTTTCTATTAATATACGGTAAGTCAGACAGACAAAATAATCGCGAACCATCTAACTGTTCATAATTGTTTAAATAATTTAACATTCTGTCTTTCATATTTTACCCGATACGCGTAATAAACCAGGCGTTTTACTACAAACTCTTACAAATAACGAAATATTGAAAGATATGTATGTAGAACTCTTCGTGGTTCGTCCGGTAGCATCAACGCCACACCTATTTCTGCTTAATAAAACCAGTTTTATGTGCTATGTGTTTAAGTTTTATGTTTCATTTCATTTCATTTCTTCGATATCAAAAAAATAATAATAACATCGTTAAAACATTAAAACAAAAAGCCCGACAGCTTGAAACGATTTTTTTGTTGATAATGATGCACCCATATTTAATTTAACGCTTACCTATTTGTATTTGGCAAAATAGTGAAGTAAAAGTATTACAATATTTAAACTTTTAGATAGGTCTATTTACTAGCTTTCATTTGATACCCATATTGTAGTAATAGTAAAAAAAAATGTCCTGCCCCCCTTTTCCTCTAGGCGCCATTTTAAAAAAATATATAGCCTATGTCACTATGCAAACAATCGATTCTAATGGTATGTCATACGTCACAATCCGTCCAGCCGTTTAGTCTGTAGCGCGTGCCAAGGAAATGGACATATATACCTACAAACAAACATACATCATACATACATACATATACGTTCGAAAAATATTGCCGTCCTTCTGACGCACTCGGGTAAAAAAAGAAAAACAGTTCCCACACCGCATCAACACTGTTGCTAAGTCATATTTGAAACAACAAACCCGTTATGTTCACGCGATTTTTAACAATAACAACGTCTCAAGTCGGTAACGTTAGATATGATTTTGACACGTACATAAGACCTAAAATTGAGTGAGTAAATAGTGTGCTAAGTAAATATTGACTTCACGTACTGACAACTACACGCTGAATCACATGCGTCTGAGTTAACGGATCACACTCGTTTTACAGCAAGCGAGGAACGAGAAGCGAAAAATATGATGTAACAAAAAAAAATATACGTGACGAATGCATACCCTATTTTTTAGGAAGTCAGTTAAAAATCGGAAATTCAACGAAGTTATTGCGTTCTATCTGTTAATTTCAATGTTATGTGCATTATAGGATTAAATTATTACATGCATAAACTTGTAGGAAGAACTTAAACATGGAGGAAAATAACACGAGCAAACTAACATACCAGTTCTCTTAAAATGTGCTTATAAATGTAGCGAGGTTTATAATCTAATTCATACTTGGTCAGCATAGTGAACTAAAGCTGAAGTCCTTATAACTGACACGACCGAGACGGGTACAATCGTTATCTAAGCAGTTGATAACATCGCCTCCTTAGCCGCGGTGAGACTACGGTAAAACGTTATCTATTCAATGTTCAAAGCTTTACTTCAATCACGAAAACAATGGGAGAAAATCACCTGAGCGCGACTGTACCGCTAGACGAGTGCGCTTGGCAACAATTATACACCAATGAGGCGTTTATCTTGTGCCTAACTGCATACCTGTACTATCTAAGTGGGTCTCACCTGAGCAAACTCGTTATTCTGTATAATTAATTTCGCATTTTCATATAAACAACATACTCTTCTTAGTGACTGTATTATACACATTTTTATACACGCACACAGTTTTACGTAGCGTCAGCATATCAAATTATATTGCGTCAGTAGTCTCTGTTTGATGATACATAAGCAATGCCAATAAAACTATAAAAATGTTTCATTCAACCGTATATAAAAATAATATGAGCTTTAAAAATCTCCCATGTATTTCATAAATCACGTCACACATGTTTCAATATACGCGTTCATTACTTCTTTGCTCATTACAGTACAAAATGATGACTAAAAATATGATTGATAAAGTGTAATATAATTTTATTGGTTTTCAGTTACTGTACTGATGGTAGGTGTGAATGTAACAGGATACAACAATGTATCTATAAATTTGTTGCATCTATAAACAGTTAAACCTCTTCGTGAGTTGATAACTATTTTTGCATAGTATTTAGCGCTGATTTGTTCAGATTTGAAGGATGTGGTAGGACATAGGCGTTTACCTTTTGTTTCCACACAGTCTATAGAGCTATCAAAGAATCTGTAGCCGTCTATGAGCGACAGTGACCGCTTACCATTCGGCGAACACAATGATTTTCTCCAAATATCTTGGTACAATTTAACAGTGATGTTTAATATTTGTTCAGATTATGGTTGCCTTTCAATCTCCAATAAAAGCGCACCTACTTATTAAGCGTACTTCACACAAAAAATATCTCCGCAATTCATTTCTGGATAATGAATAATGGAAATAACAGTCATTAAACACAAGATAGCAGTTATACGCCCGTTCGGTACATTAAATTTTCCGCCATGACGAGATTTACCGTTAGCGATGCAAAATTAATTTCAACAACGCCATTCGAAAAGCAAATGAATCATTACATTGTAGGTCACAGTTTTTGTTCCACGGCTAGGCGAGTGAACGTTGAAGGTTTATGTGTCTAATCTTTTAGGTGCAACGATGACATTGGCTCAGATTTCAAACCGGCCGTTTTAAACCGTGTTTTGAACCGGCGTAGATGACGCAAATAACCTAGTAGGTATAACACGTCAGACTTTACTGAATGTATCGGGAAGTTTTAAAATAGAACGCGATGCGTGCAGACGTTCGGAGCCAACCCAGCTTCGTACAGATAAAGTTTATCGTTTATCGGTACATCTGTGCAATAGAAAAGTAAAAACGTAGGCAACATAAAGACATATCAGAGGTGATCTAACTTAGTCCTCAAAGGTAGCAACGCATTTGAGGCCGACTCCAAGTTACTTATCGGGAGTTAATAACAGATTACTATGATGCCGATGTGATCGTTTACGATTAGGTCGACTGCATTTCGTTTTGCAATTTTATAAGCATTAAATTTACGCTACAATAATAGATGGCGTTTAATACGGATTTTCTTTGTCGATTTAAAATGTCAGTGTGCATCAATTTCCTCTCGTTATTTTTCCTCAACGCGCCAAAGTATAAGTTCGAAAAAGAAAACGTAGTGACGCGTCACAGGCTACAAGCACGTCCCTTCGCTCGAGTTCCGGACGATAACGAAGGGTGTGGACGCAGTGTTGATGTGGGTGTGGCCAGCTGATCGCACGCACACAACGCTGCAGCTGTTTACATCGAGAGCCTATTGATTTTGGCCTCCGGGTCTCCGCTGAGATACGAACAGGTGTCTGAGAGCTCGAACCATCGATATTTCCGTTAACATGAAAACATTTTTTTGTTTCGTCGTGTTGTAGCCACGAAGCATCGGACTCGACGAGTGCGTGGAATTGATTAGACATAACATTAACATTACATTAGGTACACTAAGATAATAATATACTAGTAGAATTGAATTCTTTGTACAGCAATACCGACCTTGATTCCGGAGCGTCCCTGTTGCTTCAGGAGTACATTCTCCGGTTTCATGTCGCAGTGGATGATGCGATTCTTGTTCAGAGCGTGGAGACACTGCAGCAGGCTGTGTGAAAACTTGCGGACGAGTTGCAGCGAGAACCCTTGGAACTTGTTTTTCTTTATAAGCTCGTAGAGATTGATCGAGAGTAATTCGAACGTGATGCACGTGTGATTCCTGAACGTGAACGAGTCGAACATGTGTATGACGTTCATCGTGTTGTCCTTGTCCTGTTCGCGGAGGTGCTCCAATATGCGGATCTCCTCTTGCGCCTGGCGGTGGAACCGCTTCTCGTTACGAACCATCTTGAGAGCGACGTTCTCGCGCTTCTTATGGTCGTACGCCTTCACTACTTGCCCGAAGCTCCCCTTGCCTATCACCTTAAGCACCTCGTAGCGGTACGCTATGTGGTCGTGCGGGATGTGGATGTATGAGCCCTGTTCGTTGTCGTACTCGCAATTGTTCGGGAAGCCAACGAGGCCGGGCCGCTTCTTAGCGTTGGCGCCTATGAAATACACCTGGGGGTAACCGAATATCTCGCGGTGCTCGTACGGCGTGAGTTTGTTCATGTATAGCTTCATGACCTGCTCGGGGCTGGCGGCGGCGGCAGGCGGGCGCTTGTCGGGCGGCTGCGCGTTGCTGGCCGGCGGCGCGGGCGGGCCGGGCTCCAGCGGCGGCAGCGCCCCGTCCCGGAGCAACGCGCGCCCGAACGCGTGCGCGCTCCCTAGAGGCATGTCGCCGGTCATGGCCGAGCGGCCGCCGCCACCTCCGCGCACCTCGCTCGCCGTGGCCGAACCGACCCACGCTCCCTCGCACACACCACTGCACCTCACTGCACTTGCACTGTTAGACGGCGCCACCCTGGGGCACTGCACCACATTTCACATCGACCGGGAGGAGCGAGACCCACGCTTCCACTTATGCGGGCACATTCCGTCTCGATACGATACGGTGGAGCCGTCGCGGATAATACCGTGCGACGCGAACGTGAAACGCAAACAAAGACCCCCTTCCTTGCGGGTCGACCCGACGACAGAACCAGAGAGAAAATAGAAACTGGTCGCCAAAGTCATTGAACCGTTCGTCTGCGCACAGTTCGCGAGTGCGAGTGGGACGGAGTATACTCACTGCATGTTGAGATTGGTCACCAGATGGCGTGAAAAGAGTTGCCATGTAAAAGTTATTATGACAGACCCAATTTAACAATTTTCAATTTTGTGTATTTTAATATATTACTGTAACGGCATTTTTTTACAATAAAAATAAAATGTTTTCAAAAATTTTACACATCTAATATTTTACACTTGAAAGTTTTACTACAACATAGAATGATTACTATGTCAAGTGTTATGTTCTATTAAACCATTAAGTATATTTAGATTAACAGTAATTGGATTATACAATAGCTTTGCCTAATTAAAATTGTAGCTGGTTTTTTGATTTTTATCATAATACTTGAGTTGATTACTTGAGTTGAAATTAGTAATAATAATTTTTAGTGTTGCCCTAATGATTTTATTATTTAATAACTAGAAAACTTAGTCAATGTAAAATACCCTGAAAAAACGATATTTAGATTATTATAAAAAAATCAATTGAGAGAATAGCTCAATTAATTACAACAAAAAAATATTTGTATTTTTCGCCTTTTAGGTCTCACGGCAGATTTTAGTCTATGGATAAATCGAAACGAGCGCCATCTATCGAGAAAAGTCAGGCAAAGTGCAGTGCATCTTCCATCCAATCTAGACGTCTTTTTTCACTCCGTTGTTTTCTGTCATTTATACAATCGTAACTATGTGGTAATTATATTTTTATTTCCGTGAAAAACATGTTCAGAGACTATTGTGTAACGGACCAATATATGGAAAAGTTAGAAGATTAGATTGTGGTGATAAAAATGTAAGTGAATCCTATCCTTTCGCACAATCGTTAAAGTGATTTCTTTTTTATGTCGTTTTTATTTCTTACGAGCCCGTGCATTTACTTTGTTCGATTGCGAATAGTGGTTAATATAAAGGTAATTAGTTCGATATTTGTATAGAATATGTGGACAAATTCGATCTTTCGCTAATATCGGCTACCGGAGTGGACCTCGCTTACGGAATATTCTATTGTTTCCATTCTAACCGTAATAATATCAATGAATACGTGATAACGTCCTCTACAACAGTGCATATCGTAACAAGTACGTGAACTTTCAAGGTAATGTTATACTAACATGGCATTGTATATTATTGTAATGGATAGGTACTTCATACTTCACTGTCGATACCATAAAACACCTGTATATACGGACTGCATGTTTGGATTATGGCCAATGCAACAACCGTATGTGTTATACATAATAGAAATATCTTGCTCGTATGTAAGAGACAAGTGTACATTTATAACAACATGGTAAGTAACACTACAGCCTATGTTGTGCTTATTTCATAAGAAGTTAGCAGTCAATACATTGATAAAGTGCAGTAATATTTTTCTCCTTTGTTTATTATTCTACGAATGACTCATTTGAGCAAAACATACTTGAGTTTAACCCTAAGTATGTTACAATGCAAATAAGATTCCTTGGTATATACATAATATTTGTATACATTGTTGAAAATAATTCTTAAATAAGCATGCAGATTGATGGCCAGGTGATCAGGTGATATTATTTTAACATATTCAAATAATGAGTCTTCCTTAAATGTTCTGGATACTTTGTTACCCCTGTAGTATTCTGTCTGCCTTACAATCTTCGCATTAAAATATTTCTATGCTACTGGTTTAAGGCACGTAGCAGTAAGTAGTGATGGCTGAGAAAGAAACTTTCAATTTATCAACAAAGATTATAGTTTACTCTATGAATGTGAACAGCTTAATGTAGTTAACTCAGTCAAGTGGTAGAACCACTGTGTTCTCATGCAATGATAACGCCACACCTATTTCTAGCATGAAACAATTCTTGTGTTTCACTGGGAGGGTGTGGTTGATGACTCACTTATATAAAAGAGTAGCAATGCAACTGTGATCAACTTCAGGTAGAACCCCTGTTCTATATGAGCTTGCTTATAGATGGGCGGCAGTAGACACTTAACATCAGGTGGACTGTATGCTAGATTGCTCTTTTAATGAGATAAAAAAAAAAGCTATAATTGATCTCATTTTAACAGGAAACTCCAATAATAAAAATCTTACACTCATAGCTAGGATTTTCTCCTGTGACATGGGTGTCATTTACACACTCGAGATGAAATCACAATCAATCACACTGAGAACGGGAAACTAAACTGATATTTCCAAATTTTGTCTTGATGAACTTCTTCTAAAATGTCCAGATGACCGCTCTGCCATGCACTTATGCCTAGCAATTGGATAATAATGTGATAGGATGATAAAGTATATCAAAATAAAAATATAAGATATAGGGAATTTGGAGTTAAATTACACACTACCTATATATAAAAACGATTGCATTACTACCCTTAACATGTGGCATTGGGACTTCTATTATAAATCATTGATGAAGTTCAGACATAAATACATGTCATACATTTCATAGTAATTAATAATGTAGTTATGTAGACTAATTGGCTTACGCATCTACTTATTCCCTGTTGATTGTTTGTTATTGGCTCTTGTGATATTTCTTGTCTTAACTATACAATGTATTGTACTATATAATTTGAAAAAGTACAGATTTTATTTATAACTACAACATTAAAAACACTGTATGCAATCTTCTAGCTTAGCAAATTGTGAGTGTCATGGACACATACATACACAAATATATAAACACCCAGGCAAAACAGTAATCTTAATTCATCAGTTAGATATTTGCCTGGGTAAGGATCAAACCTGGATTCACATGTCAGCCTAGTATAACATATAATGCAGTATAATAATGTCCATTTCACCGTATGGTTCATTCACCGAAATGTACGCACAAATGTTAATGATGCCCATATCTGAACAATAGGTACAAAATAAAAGGAGATAAGTGTTTCAATGTCAACTGATAACAGAGGCATTACCACATGTAAACAAAATTAGTTTTGTGGAGTAATTATTAGTCATAACAATACATTACTTAATGCATTTTCCATCATCAGATATAGAGTACACTTGTGTGGATATCTTCTGTGATATTATGTACTACCAACTAAAACATTTCTAGCATGAAGCAGTTCTTGCGTTTATTTGGAAGGGTGTGGTTGCCTCATCAATAAGTGAGCCATATATAAGGCGACCATCTCAGTCCTCGGGAGTAGCAATGCATCTGTGATCGACTTCAGATAGAACCCCTATTCTATATGAAGTTGCTTACAGATGTCCACGGGTGGTCTTCAGGTGGACTGAATGCTCATTTGCTACTTCATTCTGATAACTCTACTTTTATACCGTCTTACTTTTAATTAAGTAAGATCATAAGCTTAACTAATTGATCTTGTTTAATTTTGAGTATAAATCCTACGATATTCCTTGTACGTTTTTTAATTATTTTGCAAGGTAGGTGGTTTAGGTAGGTGAGTAAAACTTAGGATACTATCGTAACAAATATATATTCTTGAATGTGTTTACCCAGTTATTCTATGTTTGTTTTAATACTGTCAAAAATTCAGGAGTAAATAATGGAAATTATCTAAGTAGGGTACTGAGTTACCAGGAGAACATAGTAACGTAGGGGATTAACATTAGGTGTTCCTGAAACCAGTTTGATGCTTTCTTCCTGGGCTAGGAACAGTGGCAAACAGGTGATGTATGTCTCATTAGCCAATTTGCCAATGTTCAGTACATATAATTTGCCCATGTTCAGTATGTATAGTTTGCCAATGTTTAGTACATATAATAATAAAGTAATTGTTTTTCTTTGTTCCATTGACAGCTTTTAAAGTAGTATTCAAAGTTTAGCTTTTGTTTTAATGAATAATAGTCTGATGACTCTGATGTTAGTTTATGGATACAAACTAGGCACATGTAAAATTTAAGTGTCTGTTATTATTATCATTAACAACACTTTCCTTTATCAAATGCTTATAAGCGCATTGTAAACAATTATTTGCAATTATTTGTATGTAATGTAAAACATTGAGGTTATTTATTTAAACATTACATGCTTATGGAATCAAATCACTTTAAAAAAATCAATTAATATGTAATGTAATTGCTCTCCTGTAGAAGAGTGGATGCCAATGGCCAGACGTATGAGGCAACCATCTTAATTGTCAGGATCTAGTTTCAAGTAGAACCCCTGTTCTGTATGAAATTAAGAACTATCGTCGGTAGGCGGCAACAGCTGTTCCTAAACATGATCTAGGTCAGAGGTTCCCAAACTATTTTTTCTTGTAGACCCCCTTTAAATTTTTTTCTGGTTTCGTTGGCCCCCCTACTTGCTAAATTTATATCACATTCCCATATTTCCAATTTTACTCCTACGTAGACCCCGATCGAGTCTACCATGGACCCCAAGGGGTCCACCTGGACCACTTTGAGAATCACTGAACTTGATCGTGTCATTTGATAAACTTATAAAACGTCTAGCAGTTCTTAAATTTATTGTAATTGAAAAGTTTTTGAATATGTTTTCGCTACAAATCTCTTATGGCAAGGAGTTAATGTTTTTGGGTAAATAATTCTATTTTTAATTGCCAATGAATGGTAGTTTCTGTGGATTATATCTAGTTTATAGTCTTGTTATTTTCCATTCACGTTTGGTTTACTGGATGCAATACGGACAATTAAAACTCCATAGGCAATAACAAGTTTAATAGCCTACGGTATTCATTAATGTGGATTTTTTCGTGCGATAACGACGTTTCAAATGAATACCGCCTTGAAACTTCCGAGAAACTTGATTAGAGACAAGTACTCGTGGATATTGTATTGAAACCAGATAAGATACTTAGTAGTTTATTGTATCGGTGTTGTATTTACCTAATCTTATTATGTAAGCCTGTAAAGCATATATATGAAATGCAAAAGCATGATAGCCTAGTGGTTGAGACTTGCCCTCTCAATAAGAGGGTCTGGGTTTCGAATCCCACCCAGATACCTATGATTTTCAAATTTATTCGCGGATTATTATGGAATTTATTTATCACTACCCATATCGACGTAACAGTTCTGAGAAGAAATAGTGAGGTCTATCATATCGCACTTAGTCAGCTCAAAGGCTCCAAAACCTCACCTAACCTAACCTTTCCCACTCTGAGAAGAGAGTGAACGATTTGAAGATTATACATTCAATTAGTATTTTAAAACATTTTTGAGGGTAGGTTGGTACTAATTGATATAGATTAGATATAAATTACCAGATATTTTGGTTGGATAGAGTATTTCTGGCTTCATCATCGAATAGAGACGTGCCCTAGAAACAGGCAAACGCTGCAGGAGAATACCTAGAGTCTGACGGTTTAAAGGAAGTCCCGACTAAGTGCGTCAAGAGGAACACCGAATAGTTTTAGCAGTTTTAGCGAGTTCAGTAGATCCTATTTGTTGCCCTCGCAATTAAGAGGAACTTATGATAGGTTTCCAAGTTAAAAAATGCTCGTGACTGTCCTTCTACGGGTTATTAGTAAGAACGATCCTTTCTCACATTTGGACCCTGTACTTTATACTCCATCATACTCCTCTAATGATGGTAGAGGACGTTCCGGCTTCTCCTTTTTTCACCACGACATTTCACACCCAAAGCGGGCGTTGATATTCATACCACTGAGCATTCACGTCTTATTGGCTGAATGTTCCGGTTATTTGTCATACTTAACGCCCGCTACAGAACATTTGCATAAATTTGGTTTAAATATAACATTAAACTATCGCTGCGGTACTGATCCATGCAAGCGAGAACTTTGCCAATTCCCTGTCTAAATAGCAAAGCGAATCCGGTTTATTATACTTCCCAAGAAAGGCAGCGATTATCCGTCGAAACAAGTTTATTCGCCAGCATCCATTAAACCAGAATAACCGCTATTGACCAGAAATAGTACCAACGGATAGACATAAACCATATTTTGTAAATTAGTTTTTTTTGTTACTGCTTAAACTCGTTCACGCTTTGTTGTTGGTGTCTTATGTTTCCTGAATCTTAGAAAAGAAGTATATAGACCACTTTATATAAAAGTACATTTGTGTGAATAAAGCCTCATATCAATCCATCGAATACTTTTGGAATTTAATAGACACAAACATACGATGGCAGAAGTTGTATGTATAAAGCAGAACATCGGCCAGTTTTTGTGATCACAGTTGGTGAAATGCATTGATGGGTCAAGAAGCCGTGCATGTCTAGATAACCTTTTACCCCTCTAACTTTCAAGAGATTTAACTTGTACTCGTCTGGCAGCACAGGCATCAAAGCGTTCTACAAAACAATTATAACGGCTAATTGCAAGGCCGTTTCCACAGGGCCCCCACTATCTGGAAACGGGAAATCAGATCGTGCAATTCCTGTCAATACTCCTGCCTCTTTGTATTCGGTTGAAAATCCAAATGACTGGGCAACGAATGTAGGGCTACAGATAATGTAATTGTTGCTGATACCGGAACTCTGCGGCAGGAAGAGCGCAATTAGTGTCGACTGAACGCAGCGAGCCTACGTACGTACCTACTAAATGGGTCCAAACGTATCTAAACACGAATGGAAAATAACAGTAACCCATAGTGTCATCAATTATCGTTTTTGATACCGCTGCTGGACATAGGCCTCCATTGATGGCATTTTACCTATACTCTTTGCGATTGGCATGCATACTGTAGTTTATCGATATTATAGTGTTTTACCAGGTGGTAGTTGTTTCACCATCTAACCTAACCACCACGGTCGAACAACACCAATATGTTCAACCATGATGTTCGACCGTGGTACCACCGCCACACCTATTTTTAATGTGATATATATATTTATATTTCCTTACTTGGATTTTTTTGTATTGAGATAGATTTGGATTCAGTACTTGAACGGTCGCATATAGTATCATAGGATTCCTCACAGGCCCACTCTGTACCTTTGCAAGTATGTACGTCGTAGGAGGCGACTGAGAGATTGAATCTAGGAGATAGGTTATAATATCGTTTGAAGCAGTTATTTATGAAATTGCAGTTGCACTCCATCATCCTCATGGTGAATTTAGTTGTTACAAAAAAAACGCTTTTACAGTCATAGCTCCACAATATTTTTTTCCTATGTTATGGGCGCCATGGACACACACAAAGACGAATACACCCAGACAAAGAACAGAAATCTAATCATCAGATATATGTCTGGCCGGGGTTCTAACCCGGGACGCACTGCGTGTCAGACCGGTATGGTGGCCGCTCCGCCACGCGGGTCGTCGATCTATATCTATACTATTATAAAATTATTTTGTTTCCCCATCTAGCGGAAAATCTAAAGTGAATATGTGATGCGGTAACTTACGATCCCTTTTTACGAATACATCGCGAGATTTGGCAGCTAAAGTTCATGTAAAGTAGGAGTATCGAAAGATAATATTTGTGTATAATAAGTATAATACCTGCTACAAATATGTTAAACTAAACAAAATAAATTATTTACTGTTTATAATATTAACATTATAAACACACACACATAATTTTGAGAACTTTATGTCTAAAAACACTTTATTGTTTTACATGGACAAATTACCTATACATTTCTTTCCCCTGTAATGAGAGTATTTCAAATAACTTCTAATTAATGCACAGAAGAAAAGTATATTATGCTTTGTAACAGGTAAAAACTGTTTTAGAATTGAATCTTTTAAATAATTAAATCACTCAAGCATTCATATAAAGCTGTATTTTATCTCGCTACGGAGATGGGAATAGAAGATATAACGATAAAACTTTCACAGTCCAGTCCATTACAAAATAAGCTCCCATTTCGAGTGTATTAATATTAGAGTGGCATCCGTTTTGTGTTTCATGAACTGAATGTTTCCTAAGTTGTCAGTAAATATAGTAATGATATGTCGGTTATGACTAATGTAAGGAGAGAGACAGACTTTAAGTCTTTTTGAAAAGACGACTCATTTTTATCGACTTACGACTTTTACGTCTTGTCTTGAGTCTAAAGATAAATGTAGATTGAAATCGAGTATATTTATTCAGTCTCTACAACTTAGCTACGCGGCGAAAGACAACACAAACACCCAGACCCAGAACAGAAATCTAAACTCATCATTCATATTTCTGGTCTGGCCGTCGATCTACTCCGGGACCCACTGCGCCTCAGACCGGTATGATAACTGCTCGGCCACGCGGGTCTTCATAACAACAATGTTATGCGGCTTGGCTTGGTAAGGCTTGGTAAGGGAATGTACTTATCCGAGGTATGCCAACTTAGTCCTCAGGGGTAACAACGCATCTATGCCTAACGTGAGGCAAGACTTAGAAATATCTTGCCTGGAGTTGATTACAGATGTTCATGGGCGGCTGAGAACACTTATCGTCACGTTAGTTCCATGCTATAGAAAACACTATTTTATCTGCTTCAACACGCGTCAGCTACGTTCAGTGTCTGTAGACAGAAAGGGGCTTTATCTGTACAGAGGAACATTATGAGCCGTTAGTACACAGCCTACGGATATTGGAAAGCCTTTATTATCAAGTTAGTTATGGGCACTCTAATGTCCAGGTGTTCCTAACGGCCAGAATTTGTCTCTAGACAAGAAAGATTTAAGATGCTTGAATAAAGATATTAGATTTATGAAATATCCGCATTATATTAATATTTAACGATGAAATTTAACGTTAGATCTTTGACAAAATTACTAAGAAAATTAAAATTAGCCATTGATTTATCGTCATTGAAAACACCCAATTTGTTGTAAAATAGGACAATTATTCTTTACTTAGGACAATTTATTCCTTTACTTAGACTTCGAGTTCGAAATCCGATATTTTACATATAATTGACGAGGAATAAGGACCTAATATTATTGGCCTCATTATATGGCATGCTCGGGTACCCAATCATCGTGCAGTCCTCGGCCCTCTCATATCACAATAAACTTATTCGTGTAAAAAAACATAACCTAGAATAGCATCACTGCTTCTCGTGGCACTGTAGTAAGTGGCGACTAGTGGAATCTATATATATAAAAGGCAATTCCGACTCAGTGACCTATACTTATAACATACACACATACATACATACATCCAAACATACATACATACATCCAAACATACATACATATACTCGCAAAACATGACCTTCTTTCTGACGCAGTTGGGTAAAAACAGCTTTGTTGTATAGGACAGCTCAAATATTTATTTCGTACTGTTTTAGTTTTTTTTTTTTTTTTTATAAATATGAAGTAACAAACGAGTAAGCAGCCGACCTGATGGTAAGTGGTTCCTGCCGCCCATGGACATTTTTAAGCAACTGATGAAGTCTATTACAGATGCGTTGCTATTCCCGAGGACTAAGATGGTTGCCTCATATAAAAGTGAGCACCCTTCCACCTCACCCTTCCACCGAAACGCATGAACTGCTTCACGCTAGGAATAGATGTGGCGGTGGTACTTCCCCGATCGAACTATATTGGTTCTACCACCCGGCAGTTGTTGGAATACCGGAAACAGAAATACATCATCTGTGAACATTTCAAGTAGCTATTACGGTTCATGAAATACAGCCTGGTGACAGACGGACGGACAGCGGATTCTTTGTAATAAGGTTCCGTTTTACCCTTTGGATACTGAACCCTAAAAAAAATACGCTGTTTCTATCACAGTATAGATTGAGGATGGGCGGATTTATAGTGGCTTATCTATCATTACAGTGCGACTCACCGATAATATAGAGCCTACATTATCGACTTATTTATGGACCCGTGAAACTCCAGGTGTGGCGTTGAGCAACAAGATACGATTAAATACAAACTGTTTGCGCAATTTTATTGTTCCGTGAGTAAACCGTTTAGTAAAACAATATCAAATTGTTAATATCCTTGCTCTCATATACGTTTGTGTTTGTTAAGGAAAATATTGGTGAATCGTCGACTGAATTTGTTGTCCATGATATTTTGGACATTTAAATATTTACAATTATATAATTACATTTACGTTAATTATTAGTTGATTAAAATCAAACTTAATGTTGTGGTGGTTAAGTGATTAAACATTTGTTAAATATCTGCTTAACTTATTCATTAGTATTATTCATTTCGTGCTAGTCTAGAGAGAGAGATTGAGCAGTGATAGTCTAATGGTTGAAACTCGGCCTCTTAATCGAGGATCCGGGGTTCGAATCTCAGGCACGCGCCACTGATTTTTCTAAAATTATGTGCGTATTAGAATTTAATTATCACTGCTTTACGGTGAAGGAAAA
>DWNE01002320.1:0-19177 GCA_018249875.1 Cecropterus toxeus | reverse complement strand
TTATTATTAGAAGTTACCATAATGTATTAAAATTATGCAATTCATGGAGCAAAATCTAAGGAGTAAATTATTATTTATATCTTTAATATGTATGTAGACTATATGGTCACTGGCAGGAGGTCAGTTCGGCGAAATGTGAAGGCCCTTAAATTATTCCGAATCATTCGGTCACCACACCAGCTATTGTGATGACAATCAGCTGATGTGAAGTCGTGTAAAGGTTACGGAATTTGTTTAACCTCCAAGGATATCAGGAGGATACAGTTTTAATAAGATTGAAGTATTGTGATCACTACGCGCAGTAAGCTTCATCTTATAGAATAGATATTCCACCAGAAGCTAATCACTGATATCTCCTGAGGACTGAGATAATATCCTCATATGAAAGTGAACCGGCAACCACATCTTTCCGTACGAACCGTACTCGTTCTTGAATAACTTAACAACACATACCAATTGCCTTCAACCTGATGAGCGTCATGTCAACGTTAAAGTGAAAAACAATTACTCCCTCAAATAGAAAAATATTATGCAGATAACTTTAAGTACCTACTCAAAATAATAAAATGTAAAATTTTTAAGCCATTATTTGAGTTCAAGGAATACCTTAATTCTAAAAAGTTACATTTAAATCAACCTAATATATAATGAAATGCAGAAACTTCTGGGATCCAACAATTATTCTTATTTAACTTAAAGCATTCAGCATTTAACCAAATGTCGTTGGCATCGCAATAGCAAGTTAGTTGTTGTTGAGCGATAGTGGCGAACTGCGAAGATACGGGCCACAGCATCCGCTCTCGCAAATTGAATTGTAGTTTGCTGAAGAGTTCGGCAGTTTCTCGGTCCACTTAGCGCAAATTGTGTTTGAAGTCAACGTATACGCGAATGCCAATTTCGGGAGGATTGTTGTCCTTATGAATATGCAGAGAGGTGGCTCGATCGATTGCATATGGTTAACTCCGGGCTGCTACACAGACAAATGTTATCTAATTGCATTACATTTTATGGTTCAAGGACTTTACATAATTTGTCTTCTCCGTCCAAACGATTATACAAAAGTTATTTTCACTTTAAATATTAAAGATATTAAAATTATATATAAAAAAGTGCTGCAGGGCAGGACAAACAATAATTACAGAAAAAAAAAAACTACCAAAACGTTTGTTTCTCACGCCGTGTTTCTATAATTATCATTAAGTTACTGTTACATGAATAATAATCGATTACTAAGAAATGACAGTTAACTAAAGACCTTAAAACAGGAGGTTACTTATTCTAGAGATTATCTAGAGCCATGGGTAATGTACCTATAGTTACAAATATGTGGTCATATTATTATACTACAATTATGATGAATTTAAATAAATTCGTTGAAACGAGTGTGATCAATCAAAAATTTTTAAATTTGCTAGATGTTGCGGGGACATGTTTACAGCGAGCTCCGCGGTTATGATTAATGAGATATTGAGGATTTTGTGTTCAGGTTTTAGCGTATAGATTTAAACTTCGGTTTACGTATGTCGCATACCTATTTGTCTCATTTTTACATAAGTTATCGGTGCTTAGTACGAGTTTATTCCGATTCCTCGATAGAATCATCGTCTATGTCTTCGTTTTTGGGCAATAACGTGCTTTAGATAGTTCATATTAAAAATTGATATTTTTTTAGAATCCTTTCAATGTATATCTTTCCTTTCGAACAGTCACCCTTTACGTTTTGGCATACATTGCATTACATTGTACGTTTAAATTTTTGTTTACTGCTAGAACTTGCACTTGCAAGAAATGCAACGTCTAACGTACAATGAATCAAAGAGATCTGAACACACTAAGGTTTTTCTGCCTTATTATTATATTAGGCTAATAAAAATTGCCGTCATAGGACGCCTAGCAGATGTGAAACATCGTGTTCATGCAAGTAATATGCATAAAAGACAAAATAGCGACAGGAAATAAATATATGGCATAATGAAAATAACGCCATCTACGAAAAGTATCCCGAACTAAGTCGAACTAACACCGCCTTAGTTTTGTTCGATACTTAATAGTTCCGAAAAAGTATAACAGATGGCGCTAAAATAAATAAAGGCAAGCATCGCCACGACAACAATAAGGTTACCTGCGCCTATAGATATTTACATCAATAAAAATACCCTTACTATAACGAGTACATTACCTCAAACATTAGCTTTGTTTATGTATTACATTGTTTGTGTTTGCGTCCATACATTTTTTTTAATTTTTTTATTTTAAATAAATATGAAGTAGCAAACGAGCAAGCAGCCCACCTGATGGTAAGAGGTTACCGCCCATGGACATTTGTAAGCAACTTCATATAGAACTTGAGTTCTCTCTGAAGTCTATCACAGATGCGTTGCTACTCCCGAGGACTGAGATGGTAGCCTCATATAAAAGTGAGCCGTTGCATAGCATTGCACATTGGAATGTACTTAATATCCATGTATTAATTAACAATGTTGGGTGAAAACGTAACAAACGATTGTTCTAAGAAAACTTATTATTTTTTACTAAGCAGTGTATACGTCTTTAATTAACTATCTGTGCCCCGCAAAATAAAAAATAAACAAACATAGCGCGATGTTATGTAGCCTATAGCCTTTCTCAACAAAATGACTTGGAAACATGGCCGCGAATTAATTACGTTAGGTTTTAAGACGCCAAGCCAAAAAAATTGCTATTCAAGACATTTTTTTTCCATTCGAAGCAGTAGTTCCTGAGATTAGCGCGTCCATCAAAACAAACAATTTAAACGTCGAATAGTCACAAACGGTTAGTCATAAACAATATAATATTTTGACGTTCCGTTGGCGCGTATTTTCACTCTTCCTCATTCTTGTCTATGTCACAGGTAATGGCCGGCGGCCAAGTAAATGTATTGCTACACTGACGCAATATTTGTTTATTCTTTGAGCTTTTATGTTTGTGGGACATTTAGGGATGTCGTTAAAAAATTGGTTTCTGTACCCGACTGCGTCAGATGAAGGGTAATGTGTTTAGAGCGTATGTATATGTGTCTTTTTATTTGGCACGCGCTACAGCCTAAGCGGCTTGACGGATTGTGACGTATGACATATCATTACAATCGCCTTAGTTTGGAAAGTGACGTCGGTTATATTTAAAAAAAATGGCGCCTGGAAGTAGAAGAAAAAGGGGGACGATTATTTTACAATAATGACAATATTGGTATCAAATGAAAGCTAGTAAATATACCAGACTAAACATAAACATGTTTTAATACTTTTATTTGACTACTTTAACGAAAACTCATAGAAAGCGTAAACATGAGATTACTCAATCACGCAAGAACCACTGGTCCGATTTACATGAAATTTTGCATGGATGTAGCTTATTTGATTGGTAGTCATCTTGTAGTCTACTTTTGATTTCGATATTTTGCACTATTCAAAGATGGCGATTATTCTAATGTCCCGGAGCCAAGGACCAGTACTTCAGCTAAACTATAAAAATCATCAAGTTAATTAAAACTATTATCTTTATACATGTCTGAATCCTTTCCAGGGGAATAATGAAGGACAAATTAGACTGAAAATTTTGTTTAAATTTACCAAATAAATGGAAAAAAACTCAAATGAATCATAATTCTTACTATCTTTAAAGACGTCACCTACAATCCAAGCCAGCGTTTTAATAGGTGCTTGAAAGAATCCAAATAAAACAAGTAACTCCCTCCAAAGGTAGAATCCTCTGATTATAAATAAACTGACACTCGCACACTGCAGTGTAATATGACCATTTTTTACGCCACTGTGGGACATTTGCGTTTTATTCAAAGGCATTTTTACGCGACTGCGTTAGAAGGAGTGTGAAGTTTTTCGAACGAATGCTTGTATGTTTATATTTATGCCCATTTCTTCGCTACAGTCCAAATGGCTTGACGGATTGTGACATATGACATATCATTGGATTCGTCTCAGTTTGTAGAGTGAATATGAGGTATACAAAAAAATGCGCCCGTAAATAGAAAAAAAGATAAGAGTGATAATTAATTAAAAATAAGATGTGTATGCAAGGGATTGAAACGAGACAGAGTGAGAGTGAGAGAAGCAAAAAAACCTTCGCGCCTGAGTTAAAAAGAATGGTCCCGGGACGCCTGCCAGATGTGAAACATCGTGTTCGTGCAAGTAATATGCATAAAAGACAAGCGACAGGAAATAAATATATAGCATAATGAAAATAACGCCATCTACGAACAGTGCCCCGCACTAAGTCGACTAACCGCAGTCCGCTTAGTTGTGTTCGATACTTAATAGTTGCGACAATGTATTACAGATGGCGTAAATATTAACAAACTCAAACATCACAAAACAAAGTCTATTGCTTATTGACTTATGAAACAGATAACAAAAATAGGAATGTCCCGTCCAAAACGCGCGTATGGTCACGTTATGCATTTCTCGCAATGTGCAGCCATTGGTTTTTTTTAGATCTAATTTTGTACGTGGCCACGCGCCAGTCGGGCCTCGTGCTCTCCTCACGACGCATTTGAATACAGAAACGAGATTATTTTCTATTATCTGTACTCAAAAGTATAGATTAATCCACTATCTGTGCATCGGTGGGTAATATTACAACGTGTGAATAACTCGATTGTTCTCCACTTTAATTCCAAACGTTTGAAATCCGTAGTGTGTATGTACCTTTAGTGTAGAAAAAAATAGTTAAACCTATTTCTAATAATTACTACAATTTTATCGCTGTTTAAATATATAGTTGAAGTTCAGTGCGTAGTAATTTGATTGTTAAGTATTGTTTATTGTTTTAATATGTCGTATCGGTGGAATTAAAAAAAATCGCTAAAACAATTGCCTCTTTTCAATAGAGCCCATGCATGGAGTCCTGTGCCGGCCAGAAACAGTGTTAGATTAAAAAAGAACAGTGTCTATGGTTGAAACTGACAGCGATTCATAGACAATAATAAAGTTTTAAAAGTGCAGTGGCTAAGTGTTTTATGAGTAGTGTAGTGAATAAGAATGGGGAAGAAGAAGAAGCAAGGAAAACGAGGAACTAACAGATTCTTTCGCTGGATTCGAAGGTAAAAATAGCGGGTGTTTCGTGAGATTTAACGTTGACTGTTTGGGTTCGTATTAACTCAAGCATGCGTTTGACGACTAAAATACTGTGTGTAAATAACAAATATATATGAAACTTATTTTATACTTCATGTGTACATATTATTATGTGAGAAAGAAGAGTAGTCATGATCTCGTTTAAATAACTGACCATAGACAATTTCTAAATGTTTTTTTGTTTAATACAGGCTTATGTTTATACTATTAATTTCAATTTAAATAATTGATTCTACACAACTTTTTTTACTCGACTACGGCGAAGCAAAAGGAGAGTTATGATTTTGACCTGTATGTATGTGGGTATGGATGTTCATCTGTTCCCTAATAACTTCTAAACTATTTATCATAACTAGACAAATAAGGTGTCGTTAGAAGCCTCTTCATTGTCCGCTGGTTATAGATTGCATGACGTTACGTTAAATTGACTACAGCGCTCTCTAGGGGATTTAAAGTAAAGAATTAAAAAAAGATGTTGTGTGTGTCAAAAACTGTGGGCATCAAATGAAAGCGTCTTTCTTATCACATTCCAAATATGTTAACAATGTTTACAATCACCAAATAATTGCAAGAATTTATAAAATCACGCATCAAATGTAAAAAACCAAACATGAGTAAGTAGTATTAATAACTACATAGGGCAAGGTAGTCGGGTTTTAGTTCTTAAACTTTATACTTTATGTTTGTATGAGGAGGCCTCCCCAGTACATTAGTACATTCCCTTACAGTAGGTTAAAACCAATAATAACTATGGTTTGCGTTAGTTGCGAGAGTATTAACAATGAAGTAAAACGTTGTAAGGAAACCTGCATCCCTGATAGTGCTGTATAAAAGTTTTCGAAAATATCTGAAGTCCAACAACAATGAACAATCATACAGTCCTGATGGTAAATGGTTACTGCCGCCCATGGATACCTGTAAGTAACTTCATACAGAACAGGGGTTCTTTCTGAAGTCATTCACAGATGCGTTGCTTCTCCCGAGGACTGAGATGGTCGCCTCATACATAAGTGAGCCGGCAACCACACCCTTCGAACGTAACGCAAGAACTGCTTCACGCCAGAAATAAATGTGGCGGTGGTACCTACCCGGTCGAACAACACTAGTTCTACAACCTTCAAACCACAGAAGTTTCTATATTTTATAACCTTCCAAATCACGATCAAACTACAAAGGGTTTATCACTTTAAAATTCTAGAATTACTTTTGACTTTGAGTACTATTTTTGTAAACGATCACAATAAATCCCACTGGAGTGCCCGACATTCGCTAGTGATCCGTAAATGAACGAACCTTTGTGAATATTTCGTATCAGTTCATCGAACCGTCTGGTAAATTCGCGAACAACTTTTATGGTTACATTGCACTTCTTATATATGTATATGAAACATTGTATTTTTAATGAAAGTAGAGAACGATGTTGCAATGGCACATGAAAGTAGTTTTTTTAGTTTAAAAATATTATGGGAAACGAGCAAAGAGTTGCCGGTCCAAAATGGATCAGAATAGCTAGAGCCAGATATAGGTGGAAGTCTTTGGAGGAGGTCTTTGTCGAAGGACAAGCTGTTATTGAAACAAAAAAAATAACCGATCGTCAGTAGTTAACATAATATTACATTGTAAATTATAGCAAACAGCAATAAAGGCTTATTATTATTATTTTTATATAGGAAACTAGCATGCAGACCACCTGATGGTAAGTGTATCCAACGAAGAACCAAAATGTTGAATATATCCAAATGTTTTTACTGGTATTAAAATCAGGAAGAAGAAGTCAAAATGTTGCGGTACTGTTAATAAATAATAAATAAAAAGATGATTTTCTTCACAATAAACTATATATTACACGACATTTTTAAAGGAACACAAAACAAAACATAAGCGTATAATATTTTCTTCTTATTCTTCTTATTTTTAAATAGCGATATAAAACCTCTAAACATACCCCCGGGCGTTGAAAGCATGCCTTTCAACCCAAAATCTCCGGAAGTGGACAAATCTTGCTGAAGGATCTGCGATGCACACCACAAGAAGTCTTAATATCAGCCACTCTGGTAATACCGTCCGTTCCCGGGAATGTGGCAATCACTCGACCAAGCTTCCACTTCAAAGGCGGTAAATTATCCTCTTTTACAAGTACAAGGGAGTTTAATTTCAGAATAGCACCCTTGCTTGATCGCCATTTCGTACGCAGCTGGAGTTCTGATATATACTCCTTGCTCCACCGAGCCCAGAAATGCTGGCGTAATTGTTTAATTCGTTGAAAGCGCGTCAATTATGTCATTGAACGTTCTTGATAATCTGGTGACGGTATAGATGTCAATGGACGTCCAATTAAAAAGTGTCCTGGGATTAAAGGCATTACATCCTCAGGATCTGATGAAAGCGGTGTCAACGCCTGGAGTTCAGGTTAGCCTCAATTTGGACTAGGATAGTGTTAAGCTCTTCATACGTCTAATAACAATTTCCCAACACTCTAACCAAATGATGCTTAGTTGACTTCACACCAGCCTCTGCAAGGCCAGCAAAATGAGGAGAATATGCAGGTATAAAATGAAATTTAATTCCCTCATTAGCCATTTCCTCAGATAAAGAATTGCAGTTAGCTTTCAATAATTTAGACAAGTCATTATATGCTCCGACAAACGAAGTACCGTTGTCCGAAAAAATGTTTATTGGTTTCCCTCTACGCGAAATAAATCTACGTAATCCCATTAAAAAAGTGTTGCTAGTTAAGTCTCCTACTAATTCAAGATGAATAGCCTTTGTTGTAAAACACACAAAAATGGCGATATAGACTTTAACTTTTCTACTTCCACGACCTTGACGTGAAATAGCTTGAATGGGACCTGCGTAGTCTAAGCCAACGCTCTCAAACGGAAAACCAGCTAGAAGGCGCTGCTGCGGTAAGTTACCCATAATAGGGGACACAGTTTGTCCTTTAAATCTACAACATCGAATACACTGTCGGTAACATTGTCTAGCTAAATTACGACCACCTATAGGCCAATAACGCTCTCTGATGGAGGCTAATAACAACTGCGGTCCTGCGTGCATTAATCGTTTGTGTTCGAAATTAAATAATATTTTTGTAAATCATGAGCGGACTGTATACTAATAGGGTATTTTTATCGTAGACGTAATTTGAATATTTTACTCGATCACCTACACGCATTATCTTATTTTCGTCAAGATAAACATTAAACTTGAGTAATGGACTTTTCTTAGGTAAATCTTGATTACGAAGTAGCAGCTGATATTCAGCAAAAGATTCATTTTGAGACATCTGAATAATTAAATATAATGCTGACTGTAGCTCCTCACAAGTGAGGGGGCCGAAAACTAATTGTTTCCTGTAACCACGAATAAACGTTAACATGCATGCTACAGTACACTAAAGCCTCAAATAGTTTAAATAAAAATAGATCTCTCAAATTAAATAAAACTCTTAAGGTACATATGATTGACAAAACAGTACCATATAAATTGACTTAAATTGATTAAGTTTCAATTCCGGTAATGTATCATAATTAACCTGAGAGATTAGACCGTCCAAGGGACATGTCTTGAGAAAGAAATACTGGCCCTGACCACTACTTATCCAAACAACTCGAGCCTAGGTATAGTCATCGACTTGAGTTTAGGATAGCACATCTATTAATAGACATACTAAGGCCTCCTTTACATTACTAATACTAGATTCATGCAAAACTCCGTGATGAGGTATATATATAACGTCCAATATTTATTGAACTGATGGATTGACATTGAGTCATATGACCTAAAGCTTCATATTCCGACATATATTCGTTTTACACTTTACAATATAAAGGTTTAGCGTTAAGTCTACGTTCTAAAACACAACTTTGCTCGAGACAAAGAACAGTCTAATAATTTAGGTATGTGTTTTAGAGGTATTCTTACGCAAACGGCCATCTTTGAGAAGTGTAGTATTTTTTATTAAATGATTCTCATACAATTTATCCTTAGGAAAATATTGAGAACCTACACTAACCTCTTTGATTTTCCAAAACCTCCTAAGTTGCCTTTGAAGCTTACACTGACACTCATCAACACACTCATCAGAGTTTACATTTACAACATTACATTTCAACTTGAGACGGCGATACATGGCCACCTTTAATGGGACCTGATACAAGCCATCCGAGTCTTGTATCACAAAGTATCGGTTGTCCGTCTCCTAACTGAAGTCTTTGCGATCCTAAAATACCCCAAAATACATCAGCGCCGATTATAATGTCAATCGGAGCCGGGGCGTAAAAATATGGATCTGCAAGACAAATATTCGATGGAATACGAATATTTGACAAATCAACCTGCCTGCTAGGTATATAACTAGTCAACGATGGCAGAACAAAACATGAAATATTTGATGAAAAACTATCATCTAAAGATTTTACATTCAACTGACATAACTTGTCTATCTTTGAAATAACATTATTAACACCTAATACAGAATTGCTTACATTTTTAACTGGTAGCCCTAACTTTTCATACATGCTCTCACTCATTAAGCACGACGTGCTACCGCTATCCAATAGTGCGCGAGCAACATGGTAACTATTATTCTTTCCTAATATTTTAATTAACGCGGTTGACAACAATACATCAGAGTGAGGTTTCTCAGAGACGTTGACCGTCAAAGATAAGTTAGGCTCCAAAGTAAGCGGCTGTGAAGACAATTTATGCAAAGATTCGTTGGACTGGTTAATATTATTAGCTGTGGCTGGAGGAGAACTTTTATTACAACCTGGTCTGTCACTTTTATTATATGGACTTGATATGTGGACCAATACATTATGCTTACGGCGACAAACGTTACAACCTGGTCTCTTACAATTATTTGCATAATGACCAATATTCAAACAATTAAAACACACCCTATACTCAGGTAGTAACTTAAACCTAGATTCATTAGTAAGAGCCAGAAACTGAGGACAACGAATCAATCTATGCTCTCCTTTGCACTTGGGACAATGTTTCAAACGAGATTTTCTATTGCCATTATCTGAAACTGAGAAGAAAGTTTTAACTCTACTATTAGACTTATTAGTACCCGAAAAGCTTGTAGTTTTTGTGCCAGAAGTAGAAGACATTTCAATCGTCTCTAGTAAATCAGCACGGTTTTTAACAAAGGTAAGAAATATTTCTAATGTTATTTTCTTATCACGGCTATAATGACTCTTAAACTCTTCCCATTCACGATAAGTCTTACTATCAAGCTTATGGGTAATAATATGAATAAGAAGTGTATCCCAATGCTTAGTAGGCTCTCCTAAGGATTCTAACGAACGTAAGTGTTTACTTATCTGGTCTATAAGGCGTTTCAAGTTAAAAGAAGACTCCTTAACCAAAAGTTCTAAATTAAATAATGCAGACACATGGTTTTGTATTAACATCCTCTTGTTCTCATAACGTTCACAAAGTGACTGCCAAGCAATTAAATAGTTGTCAGATGAGAACTCAATAGACTGAATAACTATCGCAGCAGAACCCTCCAACGAAGCTCTTAAATAATGGAATTTATTTATGTTGTCTATATCGGCATTTTTATGAATAAGGCTTAAAAAGGTGTCATGAAACTCCATCCAATTGTCATAAGAACCACTGAATTTTGGCAATTGAATGGTGGGTAATTTTACATTATTATGCATACTGCTACGACCAGAACCTACTTCAATTGCTGTACATTCAGCTTTAGTACAATTACTAAGTATTTGTTTGGCCTGAGACATTAATTTATAATATAATTTTTCAAAATCATTACGTTCAATAATTTGTTGTTCTAAATCATCTTCATTACATTCTATGGACAACTGTACCTCGTCATATCTTTCAAATATATTTTCCATTCGACTGACCCGAAGCTGCAACTCATTTACCTCGGAAGAATCCAATGACGAAGCATCAACCGCACTCAAATATTCGAAAAATAGTGTCAACTGCCTTTTAAAGCTGGCTCGCTTCCTAATAAGCATTTTATCAGGCATTTTCAAAGGCTGGTATGTAGACAATCTGAAACTTTTAATACAGGTTTTAACATATGATATCCTACCTAATAAATTACCGATTACACTTTCAAATCAAATAATATCTGCATTACCGATTAACAAATTAGAAGTGCACAATTAATATAACATAACGTAAGAACATACTCCTATTTGATCGGCTTAATTAACAGAATCTACAATACAATTGCAGTTGATTTGTAACAATAATAATAATGTGTAACCTTTAATCATTAAATAATAACGGTAGTAATCACAAACCTTGTTTCAAATACACTATTTTACCACATACATAATATATTATTAATATAGAGTGCTGGGTTCATACAATATCCGAGTTCGGGCAATTCACTAGTCCGAGGCATCAACTGAATCAGCGTCCATAGCCGTACCGCCAATCAACAATAAATCTTCTTTCCAATCTTCATAATACATATTATAATATCCGGAGCGAAGTGACCAAAATGTATCCAACGAAGATCCAAAATGTTGAATATATCCAAATGTTTTTACTAGTATTAAAATCAGGAAGAAGAAGCCAAAATGTTGCGGTACTGTTAATAAATAATAAATAAAAAGATGATTTTCTTCACAATCGACTGTATATTACAAGACATTTTTAAAGGAACACAAAACAAAACAAAAGCGTATAATATTTTCTTCTTATTCTTCTTATTTTTAAATAACGATATAAAACCTCTAAACAATCTTTTTTACAATTTGTTTTTTACATAGCAACAAAAGCTAGCTCCAGTATCTTGCCTTAAATGCCTTGCCTTGATGTAACCGAGACAAGATGCAATGTTTGAAAAGATGTTTGACTAACTATATATCTGTGTGTAGCGCAACTATTGAATATCAATGAGTCTTCACCAAATTAGTAGATCGTCACTGCTGCTATTAAACTGTGATTTTCAATTTTCATAACAGATGGCAGTAATTCCACTTAAATAGTTCTTCTCTTCTTCATTACAAACTGTTTTTTAGACATTGATATAGAGAATGCAGGCATTTGATTAATCTTTTATAAATAAAAAAGACTGATTGTAGGATATTCTCAGAGGTTTATAGTACTGTGAATTATTTTAACTAATCATATAAATGCAAAGTTTATAAGGACGTGTGTGTGTTTGTTACCTTTGCACGCAAAAACTACTGGTCGGATTTAGGTGAACTTTCTCACACAGATAGTTTATCACCTAGAGTAATACATAGGATTCTTAATTCCGTGATAGACGTGAACGAAGCGAAGTCGCGGGACAGAGCTAGTAATCAAATAATTATAATTTGACCAGAATTAGTAATAGTATGTCATTAGTAATCAAAGTATTTGACTGTCTTAGTTTAACTGTTATATAATGCGAAAGTTCGGTCTAGTATTTGATTTAAACGGCTTCTATTGTCCACGTATCATACAAAAAAGAAACATTTTTTATTTTACTTTTATAAACAGAACAATTGAAATGTATTGTCAAGAAAGAAAAATATTTGGAATTCATAGTTTATGTTCAAAGCACGTCGTAGACTCTTAAACAAGAAGGAAAAGAGTTTGTACTGTGATAATGAAACTCGTTTTGGCAGAAAATTCGATCAACTCCTCCATTTTAGGGTTCCGTATTCAAAGGGTAAAAACGGGACCCTATTACTAAGACTTTGCTGTCTATCTGTTCGTCTATCTATCTGTCCGTCTGTCCTATCCTTCTGTCTATCACTAGGCTTTATCTCGTGAACCATGATAGCTGACAGTTGTAATTTTCACTGGTGATTTATTCCTGTCGCCGCTATGCCACATTTGACTGGTTGTAGAATCAATGAAGTTCGACGAGGGAGGTACCACACCTATTTAGAGAGTAAAACAGTTTTTGCGTTTTAGTTGAAGTGTGTGGTTGCCAGTTCTGTATACAAGTGTATATGAGACGATCATGCTAGTCCTCGGGAGTAGCAACACATATATAATCGATTTTGAACTTGCTTACAGATTTCCATGGGTGGCAGTGACCACTTACCATCAGGTGGTACTTTAGCCTGATAAAAAAAAAAACAAAAATACTAAATACCAAACAAATAAATATTTGAAGGGGACTGCCATATAACGAAAGTAGATTTTTTTTTGCTATTTTTTATAGATAACGGTGGGGAACCCTTTGTGCGCGAGTCCTCGCACTTGGCCGGTTTAATAATATAATTGTGTCATAGTCCCCTATTCACTCTTTGGAGTTTTTCCGTAAAATACTCACGTTTTCTTTGTCCTCGAAGATCCGGAATAGCGTAAAATCGTTTTACAATGTTATCTAAGGGCCTAAAGGAAGTAAGAGTTGCTTACGCATCTTTGTTTTTTTAATGTGTAACTTATAGAAACGAATTCCAGTTTATATGCAAATTAAAAAGTTATATTAAAAAGGTACATTTGTTTACATTTGACACTAATGCATAAAAATCTAGATTCAATTTTTTTTAATACAATGTACGAAATAAAACTTACATAAATGCAAAAATGAAAGAATAAGAATATAAAAACAGAAACATTGCCATAAATAAAAGTCAAAATTATTATTATTTTTTAATTGATAAAAAGCATAAAAAAATTTAAATATCGCCGGCTCTGGAAGATGTAGATGCGGAAATAACATAATCAACGCCCTATGAACTATAATAAAAATCCAAGAAAATCCGACGGGGGCCGCCATGGCAGACTCTGTTGACCAACAATCTTTGAAAAGATTTAATTGCAGAGGATTATTTATTTATTATTATTAATATTTTGTAGAGGATTTATTTGTTTAAGATTATCTATCACTGAGGTCATTGATAATGTTTTTCCGAAGCCTCTTTTCCAAGTGTATGAGTCAAACATGTTCAAAGGAAATTAAAGCCGAGAAGGCTACTCGTGTGCGAAAAGATTAGACGTAACTTGAACTCTGGGTTTGGGTTCAATGTTTGCGCAGTGATTTGGTAAGAGGTTTTCTATTTAATAAAAATCTACATTTTGGAGTTAGTATCAGTCTACCTTTTTATGGAATTGAAGTATCAAATCAACTAGCTGTTCCCCTGATGCTAAGTGGTTACTGCAATGTATATCTCTGTAATCCGTTCCAGGTAAAAACAATTGACTTGAAGTTGATTACAGACACTCTAAAGGTAGTGTCGTAGTGTTGGGTCACGCCAACCGGGGATGAACTTGAATTTGCGGCGTATCCATTTAAGAATATAAGTCGGCAAAAAAAGGCAAAATCTATATTGAAGACCAAAAAACGCCTCTATGCCTCTGCCTCTGCAATTTGACGATCAAAATGTATTACGAAAACAGGCAATTTTGCCGCCCCCAAAAACGTGACTAGACACCTAAAGGAATAAACTGAAACGCCAAATATTAGTGTCTCTCACTTTTAAATCAGAATTTTGCAACACCTTAAGCTGCTGTTATTCGGCATCAATAGGGAATACGAAGACTTCTTACTTCATATCATCACAGGTGTACTATCAGAACCTGTGTTAAAGAAACAAAACCCAGCTAGTTACGTTTTTACCATATGATCTCATTTTCGATCAATAATGGTACGTTCATCATCAGCCTGCATCAGTCTGGACTGATGAAGGCTGATGATGAACGTACCGTGATAGGGACCGGGCCTCTCCCAACAAGAGAATGTCATAAAGAGGAGTTATGAGTATGGAAGCGGTATTGTTAATTTTAAATCCGTATTTACAATTAAAACAAACATTTATCTCTGGTCACGGGTCATACAATTTGCTTGGTTAAGTCAATACAAATAATACTCAATTCTAAGCCAGTTAAAACAGTATCTTTGTTTAATTGTGGATAAGAACCATTTCCTTAGTTTACAACAGTCAAATATGCAACAAAGACAACAAGTGACACAGTAATTAAACATCAAACGAGCGTAACAAATGTTGCAAAGCCCGCATTGGAAATGCTCGTTCCGGAGCTACGGTGTTTGAAATCTTGGCAGCTAAACAGTTGCGCTGTAAACAATATTAGATAAGCTAAATGCATCATCAACCTGTTATTGTCCTATAGCTGGACACGAGTCACTGAGAAATCATCTCAGATTGCGGCATGAGGATTAGTAGACTTCACGACAAATGGGAAATATCTTGTTGATGTTTTTATGTAATTTGTTGGCATGAAAGTTTCCTCAAGACGAACGAGTATTTCATCGTCATTAAAGATTGCGAAAACTTATTTTCTTAAATTTTAAAAAGCTTGATGCGACTGATATTTCAACCAATCAGAAAGCAGTATAACTCTGTATACTCGCTGTGTTTTGATTTGAAGGATGTAATACGGGAAACATACATACATACCTATTTCTATACCTCATTCGAGGCGTTCCAACGTTCTCAGGGAGTTCTCAGGGACAGACAACCTCCGATAAGACTATTTTCTCATCTAGGATTGATAACAAATGCAGACGGCAGTAACAGTGAAGAGTGGTGGACTGTATCCTAGTTCATTACTACTATATTAAAAAAAAACCTCGAAAATTATATTACTTGGCACTCATACTTCTTAAGGAACTTCAACAAATATTTGTACTTGATCTCCACATAGATTACTTAACCTACTGTTCCAAATTGTAGACTTGTTTGTGTCTGCAAGTTTCCTGCTTCCGACTGTTATTTTTGTTTCGCTAATATTAGCTCCAATTCGCGAGTTCGTCGGCACAGGTCTATCGGCCAGGTGGATGATCTAGTTTCGTTAATAGAGTTACAAACTTTTGCTATGGAAATCAGGAATACGCATGAACTGTACGATACCTGTCTATTTCAGATTTCCATTAAAAAATGGTTTCGACTGCAGATTGGAATCTAAATATAGAATCCCACCAAAAAAATTTTGTAAAAAAACTAACCAAGTCTCGATGGAGCTGCTTGTTTATCTCTAAAAAGTAATGAAATCTGCCCCCAGATGTAGACTTTTAAGGACTGGGTGCAATGAGTGCTCTAGGTTGCGTTCTGGGTATAATAAATTATGGATTTGGATATCAAATTTACACCTTCTAGTTGTTGGTTTTCTCATCTTTTTATGTCCTTTACTGCGATCTTTAACTTCCTGACATGATTCTATAGGCTTGGCAGTTTTTTCTTACAGATTTTTGTTATTTATTTTTCTGTTTGTGTTTATGTATATATGGTTTCCATATATCCTGGTTATCTCCATTAAATATAGTCTCAAGGAGCTTTTGTAAAGTAATTTTTGAATGGGAATCAGCAAACAAGTAAGGTGTTTGTAAATTCCAATTAGCGGCAAAAGACTTGGCATACATTATATAAACTTTAATATTTAACGTCCATGTGGATGCGTACTAAAGGAACTTTAATAAAGAGACGACCTACAATACCTACATATTATGAAGTATGATGAAAAAAGTAATAAAACTTAGGATTTAATATTAGACTGTAGCGACGTGCGTGGATTTAATTTACAAAATAATATAGCGGAGGACTGAGGAAGGTCGTATTATCTGCTCTATGTATTAAAATTCTTCTTGTTCAGTTTGTAACGGGTTGTTGAGTATTATAGGCTTATATCGTAACTCTTCAGGCGTAGTAGAAATTTGTATTTTTCCATGTGTAAAGTATAATATTAATGCATACACCATTTTTAGAATAGTTTATGAGGTCATGGCCGCCCTTGGACACCTGTAAGCAACTAGATATTGAAAATCGGTTCTAACTGAAGTAAATACTATTCCCGAGGACTCAGATGCTTGTCTCTTATCTTACGATTTTTTCATCAATTACAATTTATAAAAAAAATCGTAAATTCCTATTTAAAATTGTGTGTAAGATAAGCCTTGATAATGTTTTCAAGATTGTCAAATTTATTCGTACGGTCAAAACGTATGGTCAAAATGGTGAACCTAACCTAACCTAACCTAACCTAACCTAACCTAACCTAAAATCTTTTTTTGTCGTATTAGACCCAGCAGGTAAAAAAAAATTCGATAATTTAATAGTTAAAAATTCTCTCAGATTTATTCATGAAAAATATATAGGTTAGACAATCAGAAAATATTTATGCAAGAAAATTAAACGAGAGAGACCTTGAAAATCGGCTCGTTTCTTTTTAGTCATATTTTATAGGCGCTACAGATAGAATAATTACCTTGATAGCTCAACATTTGTTACTGTCCAGTTTGAAATTCCATACTAATTAGGCTGCGTGCTGTTGATTAAACTTTTTGTTACGATTTGGCAAAAAGTCCTTTTGTTGATGTTTTTCATTTTACTTTGGTAAGTTTAGCAATTCGTTTGCTATGTAGGCTCATTTTACATATTTTCATTTCAGTATATATTTGTATGCATGTTTAAACATCTTGCAGAGAGAGATTTGAAACACTTGCCAGATTTCGATTGTGCATTTTTGCATACATGTTTTTGTACGCATTTTCATTGACTTAGTGACGTCAATCTAAATCCAATATGGTTACCGCAATATGACGGAGGTATTTTTACTTGGAGCTTCATGATACGGGTCAAAACAAAATGACGTTAGTACAAGATTGTTTTTCAATATTTATTGATAAAAAATACGTTATTTTTTCAAGTTCATTGCTCAAATTTGAACCTTTATCGTTATATTTTAATCAAAAAAATAAGTGTAAAAATAAGTATAATAAAATGAGATCCTTTATGTTACAATATGAATTATTTGTAACTTGTATAATAGGTTAAAATAGTTAGGAAAGTTAGTTCATAAAATATATATTCAAATTTAACGTTTTATATGGGTTTTCGTGAAAATAGTTAAATGAAAGTATTAACTGTAAACTAGAAAACTAACTGTAAGCCAAATTTCAGCGAAATCTGTTCAGTAGTTTTGGCTTGTAAGAGCAACAAACAAACATACAACCACACAAACTTTCGTATTTATAATATTGGTTAGATGGGCATATAATATAGGCTAGTCATAAATAATAACATATATATTTTTAGAATTGTCTATTTACTAGCTTTCATTTGATACCCATGTTGCTGCGATTGTCGCTTCGTCCCTCTTTCCTACTTGCAGGCGTTAGTTTGTAATTTAATAGCTTATGTCACTTTCCAAACCAAGACGATTCTAATGATATGTCATACGTCACAATCCATCAAGCTGTTTGGGCTGTATCGCGTGCCAAAGAAATGGATACACATAAAAACAAACATAAATACACTCGAAAACCCCCTCTTACTGATGGAGTCAGGTTAAAATAGAGTTAGTACCTACTTTATACACGTGAGACCATATCATTCATTGCACAAGGAATGAAGGTACGCAAACATTTTAGTTTAAAACGTATCTTCTATCCACAAACATCATATAAGGAAACAAATACCTTTCTTAGATTTCAATTTGTTGTCTGCAAACTTCTTGCTAGAGAGTAAAGATCTGAGAGAAGTTAGCTTTGTAAATAGAAAGTAAATGATATTGCGAAAATGATATATCATAACATTAAAGTGTATTTTTGATAACACTTGTTTTATTTATTTAGTTCTCATTCTTTATTTTATCTTTTTTTCCTCTAACTTTTAAAATACTTAATACCTCAATTACAATGGTCACGTATTTCTGTTATCCTGCCAAAGAAATTTAAGAAATTGAGAACAGCGACATCTATCGGATACAAAAAGGAACATATTTTGTCTTTAAAGAATTGGAATTTCTTTTCATTCATTCAATTCATTGTAATCGGTTGCGTCGTTTCGAATGAACGTGTACGATTAGCTCAAGAAATTTTTGTGACTTTATTTTATAAAATTTAAAAAAAAGTAAAGAACTAGAATATACCAGAATTTTGGTAACAATGTTTTTTTATTATTTTTTAGAATAGGGCAAAATTATACAAATACAGTCTTATTTATCTTTTCTGAATAGTTACTGCGTGGCGTCATACGGGATTCTATTCCTATATCTATTCCTCATATATTATAATGTTTTTAAACAACAAAAACAAAAAAACATGCGTGCGTACAAAGTACACATGTCAGAAGTGAAACTTCCTTGGCGAACTAATTTATAAATCTTGTTTA
>DWNE01002319.1:0-19182 GCA_018249875.1 Cecropterus toxeus | reverse complement strand
ATCTAACAAAATAGGTTGAGCGCCGACTTCGGGACTATGTACTATGTACTGTGTATGTAAGAAACCAACATATATTTCAATTATTTTTTTGCTTATTGGTGACACTGAAGTCGGTTTTTATTTTTTGTTAAAAAGTTTTATATTGCTTTCCGTTGAAACAACAATAAATAGGAAGTCTATACCGAGTTAAATATATTGTGCTGAGAAAAGGACGTCAACTTTTGTGGAGTTTCAAACAACTTAACGTTTATTGGTTCGTCGCGATCCGATTGTGAAATAATTTTCCAATAAATTGATAATTCACTTCTACAACTATTGCGTTCTCAGTGTCAAGTCGCTTGACTCAAATGCGAAGTGGTCTGCTTCAAGTTAAATAGTTCATAAAGGTATGTCTGAACTATCTGAAATATCTGCGGATTTCAATATAGACTTCAATGTGTCGGAGTTTGTAAATGTCTGGACTTACCTGATTTAACGAAATAACTGCTAGATTTGTCGGGTTCTCAATGGAAATGGATCTACTTCGGTTTATTAAATAACATTTTTCTTACAAATTAAGAAAATAAAATATAGGTTAATAATGTATTTTTAATAACTTTTACGTATTATCTTACAATTATTCATAATCTAAATAAAATCCTGCTTTGTGCAGACAAGGTGACACACAACATCTTATTAGTGTTTAATTAATTTTGTAGCTTTCTCTCTGGCTCGTTTGACTTATTTTTTTGCGTTCTGCTCCAATCGTGATTCAAATACAGTTATTTTCTATTCTATATTCTAAGTTGTTTTCTATGTTTTGTCCAATTTAATTTAGTTAATATTCTGACGGCAACCTGTTACACTTTTTATTTTGAACTTGGTAATCATCATCGACGCTTCACCTTTGATTAATAATATTTAATGTGAAGTGTAATTGTATTTGTAAAGTGACAATCTGACCAGAGATTATTGAGATGTAAGCATTTATTATGATTTTTATACTTACAGGTACGAATCACCATTCAACACGCTCGATGTAGACGACATACAAACCACGACGATCAATTTCGGCAAGATATTCAATCAGCTGGATAAGGGCTTACCCCCGAACAAGATCGTGCCCGGGTGCAAGGAGACCATCGATATTATCAAAGAGAAGGTGAAACGTTCAACATTTCTAAAAATACATAAGGACGTCTTAAAATATTATTTTTGGACAAAATGTGAAGGATAAAGTTATAATCAATTAATGTAGTATTATGGACTTAAAACTTTTGTTATCTGAGATTTTAGTTGATAATATAAACTGTAAGACGAAAAGTATAATCTTTTTTCTTCTTTTTTCTATAGAACTATGAAAACAAAGTATGGGGTATACTTTGTTATCATTGAATACCTTAAAGTATGAAATTGCTGTTGCCCAACACTCAATATTCAATAGTTATAAAAATAGTATTTGATATGTCCTATACATCAGAATGCACGACACGCGTGGCGGAGCGGTCACCATACCGGTCTGACACGCAGAGTGTTCCGGATTCGATCCCCGGCCAAGCAAACATCTGAGTTATGAATTTATATTTCTGTTCTGGGTCTTGGTGTTCGTGTATACTTTTGTGCCCATAGCACCTACGACACAGCAGAAAATCTTAGTGCCGGGCTTTGAGTGTAGTAAGCGTTGTATACTAAATTACATATTGTTCATAATTTATCACCTATCGACAGCGACATAAATATTCCTATTTAAGAAATCTTGTGTAAATCATTTTTTTCTCTAAATCTTTAGATAAATCGCTCTTAAATATTATCGAAGCAATAAAAAGTATAAAATAATTTGTTTTACATTCGATAGAAATATAACTAGAAAATTGCAAAAACATTGCCAACGGACAGAAGTTAGTTTATAACATTACTGTAAAATGTACAACTCAACTGTTTACACTGTAAGAGATAATGATATTTGTAGACGTGTACCTTTACGATAGAAAGATACTAATAATAATGATGAAAATAAAACATAACATATTATGTATATCTTTACTTCAGTTGCCGGTAATGTCGTACTTACGCAATCCGGCACTGAAGCCGCGTCACTGGGTCCGCATCGAGGAAATCCTGCACACTCGCTTCACACCCGACACGGTGGTCACACTGAAGGTGCTCGAGGACCTGCAGGCCTTCCAGCATGCTGAGGAGCTGATGGAGGTCGCCGGACAGGCGAGCTCTGAAGCTGGTCTCGAAGCGTTATTGAAGAAAGTAAGCATTTCCATGTATTATCTAAATCTACTGTTACGTTCATTAAGTAAAAAATACGAAGGATTGAAAATAAAACCTCCTCCTTTTTTGCATAGTAATCTTATTATATATCCGTAAGCACCAAATGGCCAACTCATTGGAGTTGGCCATTTGGCTTAAATTTTCAGTACCCTGCATCATCAGGGTTGAAGAGTTGAAGGTCAATTTTTTCATCTGAGTCTCTGCTTAACAAACTTAATATATATCCGTAAGCACCAAATGGCTAACTCATATAGCTTAGGCTTGCAGTATCCTGCATCATCAGGTTTCAGGAGTTGAAGGTCTAATTTTTATAGGATGTCTCTTCTTAGTAATCTTTTAGTAATAACTATATTTATTACTACTTTAATTTAAAAACCACCTAATTACTAACCATTAAAGAGTTGTTGTTGAGTACCTTCCTTCATCAGCTCAGCGTCTTGAAATTATGATGACTATATGCAAATGTCTCAATAGTCTTAGGAAATATATGAAAAACATTGTTAGTGCCTACAAAATTTGAGGGTTGCCCTCGATTTCTCTGGGATCCCTTCATCAGATCCTCACTTGGTGGAAATGGGACCCCCTCTGAAGTATACCCTTTTAAATAAAAAAATAATTTTGAAAATCGGTCCAGAAACGGCGGAGAAATCGGTGAACATACATAAAAAAATACATATAGTCGAACGTATAACCTCCTCCTTTTCGAAGTCGGTTAAAAATATATAATCAAACATAAAAAACACAAACAAAATGTGAAAGAAAGGCTAAATACACTCTTGGCAATAATTTCTGAAACTTACTACATATATTAATTATGGCATAAATTGAATATTAAATAAAATACACATAGGTAACTACATAAATTCAATAATAGAAAACAAAGATATTTTTCTAGTGTATGATGGACGGATAATGGCCTTTTAATCACCATCTTTCAAATTCTATATTCAAAAGCAGGGTTTTAAAGATAAACAGTCGGTATTCAATAATTAGTATCAATAGTCGGTATTCAAAACATTTTTTTCGAGTGCGTGATGGGCGGATAATGACTCTTATTAGCCCACCTCCTTTCACTTTCTCTATTCAAAAGGCCTCTAAGGATAAACACGTGGAAAGTGATGTTACAAGTCTTCACGATCCTAATATGACAGAAGTAATACACGGGTATAGAAAGTAATGGTTCTGCATGCCCCCGAAAGACGTTACATAGTGTTTATGACCCATGATATGTATGTAAGATTGCAAGGGAAATTACACAGATTACTCGGGAAGATTTGAATTTGTATAAGCCATCACAAACATCACAAACATTGTATCAAATGGCAGTAATGCGATGTTATTCTCAACTCGATCTTGAAATCTTCACCATCAAGCCAAGAAACCATAAAAAATGTCATGAAAATTGTTTGTCTATAAAGAACTGTTTTGCATCGCGACTGTTATCAAAAGCTTTTTCATTCTTGAGCGAATATGCTGTTTATGTGGAAGCCCTGTCAAAACCAGTTTCAGAATTTTCGTAACGACTTTTAAGAAACTTTAAACCTAGAAAATTTACTTTAAATAAATGTTTATAGTTGATTCACAAATAACTATGCAATATTTGCGAAACAATGCAAAACTTTTCAGGTGACCCCCAAATTTTTTGACTGTAGATTTTAGTCTTTTAGGGGGTCTTAACGCGTCGTATCGGTTGAGAAACAATAGCCTATCATATACCGTTTGAAATAAAAAAAAAGAAGTGAATTCCCATACCCAGCTTCCCACACATGTGAAGCGTGACATGAGCGAGATGAGCTCATGGAACATAATTGCACGATCGAGCTAATTGCCCAACCCCGTGAATGTCTTTGTTAACTGATTATTATCTATGTCGAACATTGCACTTGTCTGCGAAAAAACGTCGAAACACATACAATCGTACATACTATATGTACATATTTTAGAGACTGAACAAAAGAAAGAGGTTCTCAACTTAGTACGTATATTTACCGTTAATATTTATTTCGGCTTAATTGTAATACATATTTAATGTTTTTATTACTAGACATTTATTAGTAAACATAATTTTTAAATTTTTATACAAAAAATATTTGCCTTAACCAAGTGTATTTACCTACACAAACCACATATATAATCAAAAACAGCATAACATTTTAACTCCAGGTTAAACCATGATTAATATCCGGACACGGAGGTTCGACAAAAAAAAAGAGCGAAATGAGCATTCCTTCAAAGCCGGCGATGCATGCCACTCCTCTGGTGTTGCAAATGTCCATAGGCGACGGCGACTACTTCCATCTAGAAGCTCGTATGCCTTATCGTTAGGTCTAAATATATAAAAAAGACACGGGTAAGGTAAGTTCCGAGAAGTCTTAAGGACAATAAGGCATAATCAACGCAGGTCAAGAGCAGATCGGTACACACTATAAACCCATCAACATATAAACATGTTTATACCAATAAATACCATAAAAAATACCCTTGATCCACAATGACAACTGGTTTCAGATTACCCAATAAGTAATTAACCGTAATGAACAGTATTATAACACCATTAGGCGTAATCGTGAGAATTACGCAAACTTCATCCGGTCCGGTGTCACCGGTACCGTCAGTTTTACTGGTCAAGTTGATGGTAATTTTAATTTGAATGCTTTTTACTGTGATTTGCAGATAAGATGTGATTATGCAAGGAATATTATGAATATTATGGCATAACGAGTAAAGTACCACTGCTCTTATTTCTGGAAGTAAGCAGTACTTGCGTATCTTTGCAAAGGTGTGTTTACTGGCTCACTTTTATTTGAAGCGACTATCTCAATCGGGCAACATACTTGTGATTGACTTCAGATAGAACCCCTAGTCTATTTATAGCTGCTTTCAGATATCTATACATGGGCAGCAGTTACAATTTACCATCTCGAGGACTGAAAAGTCGTCTGCTATTTCAATCTTAAAAAAAGAAGTTTAACTTGCGAAATTAATTATTATGTAGAAATTCCTATGATATTTTAAGATGAAATTTATGTAAGGTGAAATAATGTGTCGTCTTAGTAAAAACTCCTGATTACTTCAGCTTATATATCATAGGTATTTGTACATATTATATTAATTTCGCAAGTTGAATGACACGTAGGCAGGTACTAATGAACACAAGTCATTAAGTGTTGTGAGTACAATGGGAATCCAAACAACCGTTTTGGAGGCAAATAAAAACGCGGTGTGGGAACGATACTGCATTGTGACCGGGCCTTGCATTGTTTCAGAGTTGTACGGTGTTAAGGTGGTGAGCATTTAGAACTTTTTTTGAATGTGAAGACACTTATACTGTATTTTAGACTAGATACTGTTGAGAGAAATGATCAAGCTCAGAGAGAAATGATATTAGATTGTATTCTACCATACTAACTTTGGTAAGTTAAGTTAGGTACCTCACGATGCGCCCCACGCCCAATTCCTACCCCCCTAACTGAGGCATTGGCGCGGGATACGGGGGTATCATGCGTCAAAATACAAAGCGTCGAGATAGCGCGCGCGTTGTTTACGAATAAGTTTACATATGAAATTACATTGAATCAGGACAATCAGGTAACAAGCGAGGCACGCATGCAATCACCTCGACGCGTGTTAAGTACGTGACGAACTCGTCTGATCGTCACGTACATGGATGTAAAGAATCTAATGTGCGAAGACGTGCCTCGCCGATGTAACGTATTGACGTTCTGTAATCGACATTTTTCCGTTTTTTTTTCCGGTAAATGCATTAGAAAAATGATAACATGTACACAAAAAAGGCAGTAACCATTTATGATCAGGTGGAGTGCATGCTCGTTTGCTACTTCGATCTGATAAAAAAGTTCTTGATTTGATTCAGAAGTTCAATCCTGGTCACGATAGAGAATAGTTTTCCAAAAAGTTTAAGCGATAAATTTTATGAAAATGGAATTGTTGAAAAAATGTGAGGTTGACAAGTAACTTTGTGGTTCGACTCTAGTAGCACGACCGACTTTTACCTTTTAACAATAATATTAAGCGCTTCTGATTTCTGGTTTGAAGGATGTGTTAAGGGACGTATTCGAGACATTCTAACTTTCTTTTTATCAAAATAAAGTAGCAAACGAGCGTGCAGTCAACCGGATGGTATATGATTACTGCCGCCCATGGATATCTGTAGGTAAGCAACTTCATATAGAACTATCTGAAATCGATCACAGATGCGTTGCTACTCCCGAGGACTTATATGGTCGCCTCATATATAAATGAGCCGGCAACCACTCCCTTTCAACGAAACGCTTCAAGCTACAAAAGTCGAAAAACGCTCACGTTTCAAAAGAACTGCTTCACGCTAGAAATAGGTGTGGCGGTGTGACCTCCCCAGTCGAACTACACTGGTCCTACTACATGGCGAACACTTTACTCTTAACTCAGGGATAGCAAGTGTGGCAACGCCTACAGTACCTCCTGTAGTGTGCAACGCTTGTAGCAGTACTCCAACCATAGGTAAAACTGATTTTATCTGAAGCTGATTACATGTGTCCATAGCATTGATGCAAGCGGAAACGCCAAGAGGTTTAAACCTAATCAAACCTATCGCTTGGGCTGACGAGAAATGTTTTTGATTGGTTACGTAAATGTGAATGTTAATAGTCAAGAAGGCAAAGCCGCTTTACACGAGACGATTACGAACCGAAATATTTAAACAATTAACTGTACCGCTGTATTAGAAAAATAAAATGATTTACACGCGATAAATTGATCACTCATTTTCTTTGAAAAATTAGACTAGACAAGTGTTTCAAAATTTGACGATGCACTTAGAAAATCTTTCAAACAATATTATTCCCTTGAATGGATTAAACACATGATATCTAGTCGGGACAAAAAATATAATAACGGCATCGTAATCCAGTCGTGTCGTAAGTAGAATCGTGAGATGTAAATCTTGGTATTTTTAAGTGAGTGGTCACTTTTGAGTCTCAGTGGTTCCCACTGCTGCCTACTATTATTCTGATACTATCGTACCAGTATTGTTTTGAAGAAAATTATATGTATTGGGACACTTGTTCTACTTTTCTGAGTTGTGTTGTAACTGCGAGTGTTGTAACCTAATTAAAGTTAATTGCTTAGAATTATCTTTTAAAATAAGACGAGTTGAATATTGAAAATTTATGAAGAGACACATGAAATGCGTCGCAGCCTTAGCTTAAGTAGCCGTTCAATTTTAGACCTAATCTCTCTACTAAACGGCGCCGTGCTTATTTAAAATTAATTTTAGTTTTAAAGAACAAATTCAATGAAAAAATATTAAAGCTTTTCTTATGTACACGATACTATAATTTTGACCTTTTTGTATTTACCTAAATACGTATGTTATGATTTTACTAGCATAGCATTTTATGAAACACTTTTTTCCATTCAGATTCGGCTACTGAGATTAGTTATTATAAATTTATTTATAAATTTGATTTTAAGGAAAGTCGAAATATGAATTAATTTAATGTTGTAATAGATAAAATGTATTTAAAACACTGAATTTAATTTAATTTGATCTCAATAAATAGCGTCCTTAACCCCCAGCAAATTCTTCAGGCGTTGGCATATGTGCCCGAACTCTGCTACACCTATCTTTATCTATATTTAGACTCTTTCTTTTACAAGCGATATCTTTTTCCAGCTCTCCTCTATACTTCATTAACTCAGATCTTACAGTCTCAGCTTGTCTCAGCTTATCTGTCAGCGACTCTGCAGTTTCTTTTATAAACTTGGCTTCTCCTATCAAGGCATACTGAGCCTCGTCTCTGCAGTTTTCCACTCCTGGCCGGTTGTAATTCCTTGTGTGAAGTCGCGTCATAACAAGCTTCCCTCGTTCATCTACTTTTCTCAATGAATCTTTAAGATAATCGATCAAGTTTTCAATATCAGCCGTTTTTTGTAAGTTTGCTTTCAACGTCTCTTCCAATTTCTCACAGAGTTCTTCTGTAGCAGCGACAGTTTCAGCTAACGCAGCATTTGTTCTATCGGCTTGTAATTTCATATCCTGACTCCCATTCACAATGTTAGTCATCAAATCTCCACGTAATTCGACTGATTTCTTCCTAACTTCCTCGCAGTTTCTGATGCTTTCGGAACAAAAATGTTTCCAGTATTCCAAAGTTGTTGCATTTTCTGGCCAGCGAGCTACACCAGGATGCCACTGAAGTAAATTAGATTGAGGAGTCAAACTTAAATTTTGTTTATCCAATCTCGAAGAGACCAGTTTGTCACTCCAGTCGGCTTCCATGCTACATTTAGCTGCCTTATTCATAGCCATTTGGTTTTCAACCTTTGCCAATGTTTCCATAAATACACGTCTTATCTCTCCTACAATCGCTACTTCTTTTACTAGTTCTTGCTCTGCTTCGTCTCTCACCAAGTCAGGCTCGTATCGATTCGTACGCAACTCCAAACATTCTCTGGAAATGGCTTCAGGCAACATCAGTATCCGACACGCTCCTTTCAGTTTTGCTCTGTCTTGATCTAACGTATCTATTTCTTCGGTGATAGCTTGAAGTGTTTTCTCCACTTCTTGTTTCCAGTACGATAAGTCCTTTATACGTTTATCTAAGTTCCTGTTTGTGTCGCTTAGTTTTTCGTCCATACTTTTAAAAGCATTGTCTATATCCTGTTTAGTTTGAGTTTCTAAAGCCTTAGCTTTGTTAATTGCTCGTGGAGTTAGCGTGTACTCATTGTTCTTTCTCCATTCGCCAGTGGAGTATCTCGTGATGGAGTATTTGTCGACAACAGGTCGAACGCCAGTGGTTCCTGCTTGCGGGCTCCAGTCCAAGTGACCTGAAGCCCAAGGTCCTATTGGACCCATGCCGAGGATATCGCCACTGGTCGTATCAGTCGGCTGAGGAAGGTATCTAGGAGGTGCATCTGGAGGATATACTTTAGGTTCAGGTGGTTTAATTACACCGGGCACGTAGGGTGACGCAAATGGATTCTCATTGACTCTGGTCATCCCAGCTTCCAAATACGTCTTAGTGTCATCTGCCTTGATAGTGGTGGGACATATTTGTGGGCAGGTGTATTTGCTTGGATCTGTAGCCATTTTACACTAAATTATTTGATTAATAGGGTGATATTAAACATAATAATTAATACTAAAATATAAAACTAACGCCACAGCAACCGGTGACGTGAAATGTCAATGTCGTGAACGATTGATCCTATTACATTTTTAATCTTTAGTATTGGAGGCCAGTGTTACGTATTAAAGTTAAATGGTATAGAATGTATGTGTGGAATTTACATTAATGTGCTATTAAAATTCTTGAGTATTAATTTTATTTTTAAAGAATATTTTTATATTTGATTTCTATTTATAAACATTTAATATTTAAGTATAAATTTCACTTTTTAATGTTTTAGGAGAACAATCACTAATTTTAATTTTTGATCCTAATAAGAAAATTATAAGAAAATAATTTGTTTTTGTATTACTTGCGTTGACACCACCTATTAAATTGTATTATTTTTTTTGTTTGAAAATCTCATCAAAATCGGTTAAGCAATTAGTGCAACAGAGAAAAACTTCAAATACTGGTTTCAAGTTATACCACAGAAACAATGACAAGAGAATTTTAAAACATAAATTTAATATAAAGTATGTTCCTATATAAATTGAGTGATATCATCACATACCTATATTATACAGAGGTGCCACCGGATGAGAAGATACTTTGCGGTTTCCAGGCAGACAGGGTCAATTTACTTGGGAACTTGTTATTTTTTGCCCTTCATATATTTTTATTACTACTTCTTATTCTCAACTGTTCATACCTTGTGTAGTTAACCTACAATTAGATTCACTTTGTGTCTACCCGTGGATAAAAATGGCTAAAAATCCAGGAAATGGGAGGTAATTTCCTCCTACGAATCATTTTTTCTATATTGTAGAAGTAGGGGGAAGTACCGTCCACCTGGTTCTAAGTAGCTTCTACTATCCATGTACAACTGTAATCGCTTTTAGGAATCAGAAGTGAAAAATAAAACAAAAACAAATCGTACGGCCTATTTATACTTATTGTTGACAATTTATCATACTCAATTTTAATAGACACAAAGACAGTTTGGCCATTCAAACGAGCAGAGGTTCCCCTTGGCAAGCGAACTCGACGAGAAATAACCCAAAAACTAAGCTCGCAAGAGCTTTTATAAACAACGAACGTCACCCACTTAAAAATAACCTATACTGTCCGGAAATATGTCACTCTTTCTCTGACAATATAAATAAAAAAATCATTTGATTAATGCAGGTATGTTTGGATATGCAGGTATTTTAGACATGTCAATTAAAGAGGCTTTTTACGAGTTCTCGATGAAGTTGCTTATATAATCTTTCTGCAAGTCGAATATGTATTTCGCTAAAGTAATAACTAAATATGTACTTGGCATTCGCCGACACGCGATGGGATCATGCCGTCATTACTTCCACCGCCTCGAAAGGTCATTGAGCGGATGTAGGTTCGGTTCACACTGACATACAATATCCATACATTCATACCAATAGTCCAATAGTAACCAAACAAAAACGGAAAACTAAAAAGATAAGGCGCTGAACTGGTTTGCCTATCAATTTTAATCTCGCAGGTACAAATAGTATGCGGTCATCTTGTTTCCTCAAAACAGCTGCTTACTAGGCGTCTTGTTTGCACAAAACAATCATTGATTACTGGCTGAAGTGCTTCGCTTCGTGACAAAAAGGTTTCTCCAACCGTTGGAGGTACGTGAAAAGGGATAAGGACCTTCCGGATATAATATTAAATGTTAACTTCGCATATGCCATCAAACATTTGCTATTTTTTAACCGACTTCCAAAAAGGTGGAGGTACTCAATTCGTCTGTATTTTTTTAGTTCTATGTTTATTTAAAATGAAAATATGAAAATCCGAAACCACCCTTTGGTTTCGGATTTTCATATTTTCATTTTATAGTGACGCCACCAAAATAGTAACCATCTTTAATCGGCGAAATGTATCGGAAATCAAAATTAGCGCATAGATTGGATAGTTAAATAAGCTTCAAATAATTTTATGCAATTCATGGCAATTTTTTTCTATTGTTTTATTGTGAAATGTTCCATGCCAAAATCTAGATCATAATGTTGCCCCAGCATTAGTGTGGTACCGTGGGAGATCGCTAACGAATGTATTGTTCATAATTGAGCCTTTTTCTAGTAACCGCGATACCGTTGACAGATTCCGCAATTAGAACCAAGAATGCGCCGGGGTGTAATTTGCAGCTTACATTTATGTATCTTCCCACAGAAAAACTAGTATTATTTTTGATATCATTTTTTCCTATAATTTTGCAAAAAAGCTTGCAGACCTAAGTGCTACGTCTGCCGCCCATGGACTTGTCTAAGCAACTTCATCTATGTGAAATAGAACCAAATAGAACCTGTATCCTATGATAGAGGTTCTATTTGGTGTCAATCACAGATACATTGCTTCTACCGAGGACTCAGATTGTTGCCTCATATAAAAGTGAGCCGACGTCCAAAGTTTTATGAGGCATATTTAATTTTAATAGGCACTTTAACAGGCATGTTGAGTTCATGCACATCGAAGTCCAAATAGCGATAGGTATATAAGCGAAATAAATTAGAGAAAGATTACCTATGAACCTTAGCCTCATCTTGTATAAGCATTTTGTGATTGCTGCAAGCATAAGTTTACGACTTTTTGACGTTGGGTCAACCTCAATTAGTGATATATAAGCGAAATATTAATCAAACAGTTGCTTCATAATCCCTAGGCTTGTCTGGTACAAGATATAAGGATTGTAAGGATAATATTACGAATTCTTGACACCGGTAAATTATATATACATGAATTCGCGATCATCAATGTTTGAGGAAGCAACTAAAGAAGGAAGAAATCGTTGCAAGCCATGGATTTGTAAATTTCACGTTATTAACAGCAATCAGTGGATCCTCAACAAAAGATCAGTAATAATGCCTTAAAACAAGTTTAAAAATATCGTGCGGTTTCGACCACAGCAAGAATACCAAGTAAGTTCAAGTAGTTCGACCAGGGAAGTGTCACCGCCACAACTATTTCTAGCGTGAAGCAGGTCTTGCGTGAGGTGGAAGGGTGTGGTGGCCGGCGCACTCTATATGAGGCGACCATCTTAATCCGCGGGAGGAGCAACGCATCTGTGATCGACTTCCGATAGAACCCCTGTTTGTATATGAAGTTGTTTACAGATGTCCATGGGCGGCAATAACCACTTACCATCAGGTGAACCGCATGCTCGTTTGCTACTTCAGTATTATAAATAAACGACAACTTATATTAAAGTCGTTATAGACTGACAGATCAAGGATTTGGCCTATCCAAATAAAACATAGTTTAATGCCTATTGATGAAACAGAAGCCTATAGAGTTAATAGCAATTGAACTTTTGAGAATATATTCAGACACCTCCGTTTTTTAACCAGTAAGAACGTGTCAAGTAGTAGCTGACATAAAGGTTCTTCATGCCAATCAAAATACCTTCTTGATATTTCATCTGTGCGCGTTACGCAATGAAAGACACACAACGCTATCTAAGGGTTTTATTACAGATGCGATTTATCTACATATATATCTATATACAAACAGTACAACCTCTATAAGTGGAACTTCAAGGGAGACGCCAAAAAAATCGAGTTATAGAGTTTTCGAATTATCGAGGATTTCATCTTAGGCGGATATTGACGCGACTTGTAGAGGTTAAGATTCATTCTTACTCTAATTTTGAGTTAAGAGAGATGAAATAAATAAAAATTCAAGTTACAGAGGTAACATGCATATTTTTATCTACATATTGTTTTTAAATTCTTAAAGTCGACAACTTATTTTTCTTTGAGTTATAGAGGCAATAATTGCTTTTTCGAGTTAAAGAGGTAAAATATGTACCAAAACAGCTTGCAGGGACTCACTGATTATTTCCACTAATCGAGGGTTGAGATTTCGTGTAATGGAGGTTTTGAGGCTTAAGGAAAAGGGAACAAAACATTTTTTCGAGTTTTGGAGATGCGAGGTTCGACTTAAAGAGGTTCTATTGTATATCTAGACTTACTGCTGAAGCACTCAGAATGAGATTTGGTTAACCGAAGTTCGCTTTAAGAAGAACGGTCAATACAAGGAGAGGAGAGGATTTTACTCAGACTTTTTCTGGAAGAAAAATATTAAATGATCAGCAGTGAAGAACAGAGACGAAACGAATCTGAATAAATTTATCAAAATTGAGACGATTTTTAACTGCAATAATTTTTACATAAAAAAATGACATGACACGTAAACAAACCAAATACCTGACGTGCAAGATACGGAAATCGCAATTCTGTTAATACCCTAAGATCAAGAAGAGTGAAAGGTGTGTACTTAACTTTGTCTAAGCGTTTGTCAAGATTTCTCTACTAGAGGAAATTGGTTTAACGGGTACAAGTCATTAGTTTTCTAGCTGTAACTCGGAGAAACCTATTTCGCCTCTAACGAGGTGTCACACTTGTTTGTCTTGATTAAGAATCATTAGATACGGTTACAGATTTCAATGATAGGAAATTGGCTCATTAAAATGTCATTTATTGCAACATCTACATAAATAACTCTGTATTCACTTGTGATTTTAAAATAAGTTATTTTTAATAACCTAATAATGGAAATAAAAATGTATTTGTTATATCGATGGTTTCTGTATAGGAAAAAAAGGAAATAGCGCACGGAGGCTTGGAAAAAAACAATAAAATAAACATTAAAATTTAATATAATAAAATATTATAACAAAGCACAAATTTTAACCAATCACGAGTAAAAATTACGAAAAGCAAATATATAATTTAAATATAAATTAAAAAAAAAAAAATCAATGACCGGCCAATTCCGACGCAGAAGGATAATGCGAGCGAACCATTCCACATCTTTCTCTATCAATATTCAAAGTCTTCCTTTTCGAAGCGATATCCCTTTCCAAAATAATTCTCTTCTTAAGCAAATCTTCTCTTACTCTTTCTGCATTTCTTAACTGCCCAAGAAGAGAAGTAACTGTCTCGTGAATCTTCTTCACTTCTTCTATTAATCCTAAATGTGGCTGATCTCTAACGCTTTCCCCGTGAGGTCTCCAGTTATTTCTATTATCAAGCCTGGTTTGCGCAAGCTTCATGGCTGCGTCCATTTTTCTAATTGAGTCTTTCAGATTGTCGATCAAGACCTCCATGTCAGCTATTCGTTGTAGTGTATTACGTAATGTCTCTTCTAATTTTGTGCATAGCTCTTGTGTTATAGCTACGGTCTCTGCTAAAGCCATATCGGTCCTGTCCGCCTGATTTCGAAGTTTTCTACCACCGTTAACTAAAATTGCGTTTAGACTGCCGCGCAAGTCTGCAGATTTTTGTCTCGCCGCTTCACAGTTTTGCACGTTTTCTCTACAGAAAAACTCCCAGTATTCTATAGGTGCTGTATATTCTCCAAATCTTGTTGATCCAGGTTTAAACATTATCGTATTTGACTTTGTATCTAAGCTCAAATTTGTCGATTCAGTGTTATAAGCCATACTTTTGTCACACCAGTCATACTCAATCCTGTGTTTCGCTGCCTTATTTATAGCCATTTGCTCTTCGATTTGATTTAAAGTATTCTTTAGTGTAGCTCTCACTTCGTTTACAAGATTCATTTCTTTGATGAGCTCTTGCTCCGCGAGGTCAGCAACTAGATCTGGTTCAAATCTATTTGATCGAAGATCTAGGCACTCCTTTGATATTGATTCAGGCAACATTAAAACTCTAGAGGCTCCTTTTAAACGTTGTCTCTCTATTTCAAGAAGTTCAACTTCCTCTGTTATCGCTTTGCATGCTCTTTCCACCTCCACTTTCCACCTGAAGATATCTTTAGCCTTTTGCTTTAGTCGCTTACAATTTTCATTCTGTTGTTTATCTATATTACCAAATGCTTGCATAATAGACGTTTTTGCATTATAATCAACTATATTCGATTCGGTTATCACTTCAGGGTCAAGGACGCTTTCATTGTGTTTCCTCCATTCACTAAGAGAATATCTACTAATAGAGTACTTGTTGACGCCAGGCCTTGTTCCGGTCATGCCACCGAGTGGAGTCCAGTCTACTTTTCCATCGGGTCCAGGTTTAAGGTTCGGTAGATATTCTAGTCCAGACGGGGGCGGCCTTGTTGATTCAGGCTCTCGTTCTAGACCTGGAGTGCTACTTAATGTTTCCTTAGCAATCTCTTTTTTATCTTCGGCGTTTTCAATTTCTTCTTGAACCTTTTCCGGGGTTTTAGCAGCTTTTTTAAATGCTCCAATGTCAGTACAAACTTTGGGACACTTGTCATCTTCGGGGAATGTAGTGAGTTCCGCCATAATTTACAATGTTAATAAAATAAGTTGCTGAAAATTATAAACTTGTTTCTTGATAAAATGACATTTGACTTTCATATATTTTTCAATGAATTCCTAAGACAGTAAATATGTGATATAAGTAGCTTGCAACCTTTTTGCAATCAATAAAGTGTCTGTTACACAACTTGTGGTGGTGATTTTATATTTTAACAGATGTTTTCCGTGATTACATAATGTACTTATATGACTAATAGTTTTGCAAGAAATGAGCTAATCTATCCGGAATCGCCGGAAGATAAAATTACCTAATTAGTAGATACATATCGAAAAACCTTATAATATATACCTACTATATTAATTTTAATGACATAGGAATTGGAGTTTCTTTTGGAGATTAGTAATCAATCCAACCAACCGCTTTTCCATCCACGTAAAATAAACATTATAATTTCAGATCAGCCCTTTGTTAATGTCGCTCCCTTTATTTTTTTCGTATTGCTTACAACAAATAAAACTTTACAAAATATACAAAACCGCTGATTTGGAACTTGTGATATTTCATTTTTTATTTTTCTGTATATTGTTCATCTTTAATTGTTGCCCGACTGCGTCAGAAGGAGGGTAATGTTTTTTAAACGTATGTTTTTGGCATACGCGACAGCTCAAACGGCGGCTTTTTTGTTTCAATAATAATTCCTTGTCATTTTTGTTACCTCTTATCGTGCCGAAGTATTTCATCATCAAAGAAACGTATTATTTGTAAATGAACCTATTTTATTACATGCAGTCTTCATTGGCGGTTTCCTTCGCCTGAGGTGACACAATTGCCATAAATCAGTGGTATACATTCATTGCGAACGACTTCTAGTTCGCTGTCTGTAATGATATCTTGTGGCCGCTTTCTATGTGAAGCGATATTTTAACGAGTTTTATATCCTGTGGTTGGTTTTTAACCGACTTCAAAAAAGAGGAGGTTCTCAATTCGTCTGATTTTTTAATGTTTGATACATCGAAAGTTTTTGATAGAGTAGACCGAGTGTTCAGTTCATTCGGTATTACGGTGGACATAATTTAATTTAATGAAAAATATGACCTACTCCTCGACCCTGATGATGTAGGGGTACTGCTAATCAAAACCATAAAAGTTACCTTCATAATACACATTTTACTATGGTGACATTTTCTTTTTTGTTGTTCTTCGTAAATTTCTTTGGTAAATACTTTTTAAAGTTAGACGCCAATTGTATGATTTGCATGACGTCTTTAGTTTCTTTTTTGATATTGGAGAAGGAAACGAGCATACACTCCACCTGATGGTAAGTGGCCACTGCCGTCCATGGTCATCTGTAATCCAGCTCACATAAAATAAGAGCCCTCACACCTTAGGACCAAGTTAGAACGCCTCCGACTAGTACAACACCTTTCGGACCAAAACACAGCAGCGCTTAACACTACTGTTATTATACGGAAATAAGTATCCTATGTAAATATTAAGTCAAGAGCTTGGTGAACTTTACTAGTAACATCGTTAAGAACATTAAAACAAAAACCCAACTGCATAAAACTAAATTTTTGTTCATAATTATTTCTATGCTAATATTATAAAGCAGTAGACTTTGTTTGGTTGAACGCGCTAATCTCAGGAACTACTGGTTTGAACTAAAAAAATCTGTTTGTGTTGAAATTTTTCGTGAAAGGCTTTAGGCTATATAACATCACGCTATGTTTGTTTGTTTTTAAAAGATTGTTCCCTAATAAACGCGGATGAAACTGCGTGGCACAGCTAGTATATTATGCATATTTTATTTACGCTTAGATGGGGAAATCCCTATATGTTCTATATAGGCATATGCACATGTAGGCACATGTTCATAAAAAATGTTCACGTATATGATTGATAGCGTTAATTTTCGATGTTTCAATTCTTGCATTGTTAGTGTCAGTCTGACGGGTGTAGGGTGTTGCTAATTGATGCCTCATTTCGTAATGACCAGTGAAATTAGATGCTTCATTGAACATCGAGTTTTTAAAATCCCTGTTGTTTGCCTGGTGATAATTGAATTTACTGCTTATTAGCAGTAAATTCAATTATCACCTTCATTTATGAATTGACAACAAAATATATAGGGAACGTTTTTTATTTTTTTGGAAAGTCGGTTAAAATTACAAAACATGTTTTGTGTTTTGGATTTATACGGTGTTAAGTACGGCTGTGACATGGTTAGAAGGGTGTGGTAAGGGACACATACTCATTTAAGGCGTTCCAAGTTATTGTTAGACCGTTAGGGGCAGCAACGCTATGATTAACCTTAGGTAGGACACCGGTAATCAACCCTAATTGATTGAATTGGGGTTGATTACGGATGTCCATGTGGAATTAATATATAAGTAAAAAAAATATCGAAATGTTCAATATATTTTATATTATAAGTTACAACTCGTCGTATATAGAATTATAGACTTTTTGTATATATTTTTTACATTCTACTGTCCAGCTGCCAACAGGTATTTCTTTCTTAAATCTAGACACTAGAATGTACTCTAATACACCCTACTATAGTCTATTCATGTCAGATATTTCTCAATATCCTGGGAGGAGCCTGGAATCAAGCAGTAGGAGTGGACTCCTACTGCTTGATTCCAGGCTCCGATGCAGGCTTTAAGGAATTGTCTCCTGCTGGAGCAGGAGACGATTCCTTAAACCATGTCAGGGTTCAATGAAATATTAACAAGCAGGATCGACAGCTTAACCCACCGTGACGCACGGAAGCGCGTTTGTTTATCCTCTAACCGCATCCCATTCCCGACGGCGCCTGGCGTTGTTTAGCTTTGTAGATCGGTGATCTACACAAGCTACGTGGAAGGTAACAAGTAATAAATCCTATAGTTACATAAGCATAGAATTTTAATAATCTTTCACGGTACACGGCGCTAACCAACAAAATGCTCCTTTTCATTTTTTACTTTTACTTTTCATGTACATCCGAGTGATGACTTAATGATTACTTGCGTAATGATGGTTAAATAGCGTCATTTATTGTTACGCTGTGATTACAGCTATTATTTTGAGAGATTAAATGTTAATTTGATGAGTGTAACCTAATTAATGATGGTAATATTGTTATAATGCAGTACTTTATATGAAAATGGACTGTTCCTGATGTTTGAAATACGGTTTTTCGATTAGAGATACGAATCTCATCTCTAATTATATTCGAAGTTACGTGTGTATTACAATTTAATCATTAAGAAACGGAGGAAAGAAGAAAGCATCATGAGGAAACTATTTTATTGAAGGAACAAACGAGCATTAGGTGGTAAGCGATCACTGCCATCTATATAGACATCTATAACACATAGAACAGAGGTTCTGTCTGACGTCCTGAAGAAGTCTAAATGCGTTGCCATTCCTGAGGACTAAGATGACCACATCGTATGAAAGACAGCCGATGTCCACATCCTCACACAACGAAACGTATTTTTCGGTTTATAATGTATGCTACGGTAACAAACATTAAAAATAAAAAAAGTTATAAATTTGAT
>DWNE01002318.1:0-19190 GCA_018249875.1 Cecropterus toxeus | reverse complement strand
CCTTGATTTTACCGCCTTAAGGGCTTCATGTATCCTTTAAGTTTATTTGCCCTTTAATTATTCAAAATCTGTCTAGAAATATTTTGATTTTATGACTTTTAGGATTGAATTATCAATGATCGGTATATGTGAATAATGTGTTATTCTTATTTAATGATTTTTGTGAATTCAGTATTTTTTTATGTACTTTCTTCATAAAATTATAACAATTAGTAAAATGTTTGTAAAGTTAAGTTCGCTTATATATCAAAATAGATGTATTTAACCTAACATAACTATCAGGTAAAACATTAGTAAACAAGTAAAGAGCAATACTGTACCACAACATAACATTGATATTATATTCTAAGTAAAAGACCAAAACATTCAGAACACTCGTAGTTTATTTGTAGGCTATTTAAACCAAAGGATCATATTTCAGGAATCAATAGTGTAGTAATAATACCGACTGTGGTTTGGTATCAAATTACATTGCAGCTGACTACCTTCAATAACTTGTTTTAAGATGAGGAAATTATTTTTACGATGATGGTATGGTAACATGTAGCATCGTAAACCCATTATTGTCCCACTGCTGGGCACGGATCTTCTCTCAGAATGAGAGAGTTTAAGGCTATAGTCAACCACCCTGGCCAAGTGCGAATAGGTCCTTACACCTTTGAGAACTCTTTTGTTTAGAGAACTCTCAGATGTGCTGGTTTCCTCATGTTGTTTTCCTTCACCGTAAAGCATGACATTTAATTTCTAATATGCACATCATTTTAGAAAAAACAGTGGTGCGTCCCTGGGATTCAAAGCTCGAACCCTGAATTGAGAGGCCAAGTTTCAACCATGAGGCTATCACTGCTGCTGTGATAACATGTAGCACTAGCTCTAAATTTGTAACTAATCTAAGTAATTCCCACTGGGGAGTGACACTTGCATAACAGAAGGATGCATTAGGGAACATTCTTATCACATTATTGACATTTATTAAAAAGGTTATGTATGAATGCGGGCACTTCATTATTATCTCTTCTGTATCACATACTGTGAAATTTTATTATACAATGTTTTAAATGACAAACAATCATAAACTGTAAACTTTATAAACCTTATTTGGTAATATGTTTATGGGTATTTCTTTTTTTACTCTCTTCTTACTAAGTCTCATATCAATGACGTAACATCACATATTATGTCACTTTATCAAAAGTGACATAATATGTGATGTTACGTTTTTATGGGTTCCCTACTCATCTGTCTCAAGACAGACTGAGACAAGGAACTGGAATCTCTTCTCCCCCTATTGCATGACGTAAAGAATAACGCTCAATATAGGTCAATACAAAAAACGCAATGTTATATTCTTTTAAGACTTCACGCAATAAAAACTACTATCGTGCATATTAGAACTTACTTTTTGCGTGAAAACCTGTCAAGCGCGTGTCAGGTACAATTTTATAAGCGCAGGCCTTGTGATCCGTAACTTAATAAGCAAAACTAGTGCGAGCCCAATAAGTAGGTCGGCCGGCTCAATGAGAGAAACTCGTCAATGGTTATTCACTTAGTCCATTCATGGTACCATAAACGTAACTAAATACACTGCTAATATTTTTATAAGAATACTCATAAATCTAAAATTATGCTTAAAAGTGCGGATGCTAAGAAATCGTAGAGACTAACTCTGCTTTCTCAGGCTAGAAGCTAAAGGTAAATTGACTTCCTTAAATTGATCCTACAATTTGTTTATGCGATACATATCGTAGTAATCCTATCTTATCGCGAGATTGTTACTAAGAAACACTTCAATAGTGCATTACCAGCGAAGATACGCGATGTATGAGCTCACCTGAACTTAGTTTAGCAGTTCCAAGCGCTAATCATACTTCCCTTTAACTTGCCCGAAAAAAAATTATATCCGTTCTTTGTAGCGTACGTAAAAACGTAGTAGAAATAGCGTATATTTAAAGTGTCATTGACATACTATATGAAAGCCCATTACGCGTATGTGCACAAGGGTAAATATTGCGATAATGCGTAACTTAATAAGCGAAGTATGCATATAGTCCGAATCCTATAGTATGGCGCGGTCAGTTCATTGAAAAAAAACTTGTCAATGGCAATCGTATGTTTCCTCAATATTGAGGTAAAGTAATTAAAATGAGGAAAATAGTGTTTTTTTTTTATTATTTTATTGATTTATTGATACATCCTGTATTTAAATATAATATTTTTTCCCGTATGTCTCTTGGCGCCTGCTCATAATATAGATTTCGCCTTTATAAGAATAGTACAATTTAATAACAATCGAACTTGGAGAACGAATATCTGTATTATATTTCATCATTTTTTTGGTTCTATTAATATTCTTCTATTTAATATAGAATTTGAAATATATTTAAATTATTCAAGTAATTTTTGACGCTCCAGAAGCTATTTCAAAAGGCATAATAATAACAATGCATATTCCTTTAATTTTTGGATAACAATAACCAAATGTTGAAAGAATCGCAACTGTCTGTCACCTTATGTATCTACAAAAATACGAGATGCTTATTTCTAGATGACCTACATATTTATCTAATTTTACGTGTGCAAAGCTACTTATGCTTAGCTCGTTTCAAGGTGTTTAGCCTAAGAAAAAAAATATCTCTACACTTCTAACTAGTTATTAGAATAACATACGATTAATATCTCAAATTGTTTAAAAATATTTTTCTTTGCCATTTTTTGCATCAAATAATAAAATTTACCTATTAATGTATTATGCACGAAGGTATGTTTAACTATAAGAAGAAGACAAGTTTATATCAAACTGTCAGAATAAATCACATTCTCTAATGTTTATAGGAGACATGATAATACTGATTGACATAAGTAAGGTCTTCACGTTGTGGATGAGAAAACTTCCTTATTATCCGAACCATGACCATATTGGCTTTCTGTTGATTGACAAGTTCTTGTCATGCCTTTTTTGTCACGTCTAACATCTAAAGAATACTTGGCATTATACAATACTCTGTATATATTAAACGAGCTACGGAATAGTAGGTAAATTTACAATTTGTGTAATGGTTTATATTTAGTAATGCAGTAACGGCTTTATATCTATAAGGCTTTATATTATATGTATATTAACTGTATAATAGTACTATACTATAAAGTATTATATACTTACTTACTTACTTACTCCACTGGCTCAGCGACCCAAAGTGAGTCTTGGCCTCCGATACGAGAACTCGCCACTGGTCCCGGTCTTGTGCTGTTTCCACATCGCCCCAACGATGTACTATATAGTATTATTTAATATTTACGTATTGATATGGGCTCTGTCTATAAGAAATAAAGAAGGAGAAACATAATATTTTACTTAATTGTCGTTTTACCTACATTAAAATTGGTTTAAACTATTCGACTATAATTAACGAGAACTAAAGTGGTATGTAAAGATAATACTATACATATTTAATAATCTACTAGGCGAGAACTGTCCCACAAATGGCCAATGGTAGGGGGACAACCCCTACCATTGGCCATTTTAATATAAAGAAAAACACTGCAAAAGACAAATATAATATGCCAATGTACTTATATAAACATATAAATGTTAATATGGTATTCCGTCTGCTGACTAAAGTTAAAATAAGTAGTACGTAATTGTTTATGTCGATAGTGATGTTTTGTTGTAATTATCAGCCCTTCACTCTACGCTTAACTATTCTCAAATTGAGATGGCTTTTGGTAATAGCAACAATAATTTATTATGTATAATGTAATGTAATTTTTTTTAAATTTACACACCAATTAGAAGTATGTACCTAATTACCTATGTGATTTGATGAGAACTTATAGGTGTTCACATCTTTTCTTCGCTGTTAAAGCTACTTCACATTAATTAGAGGAATAACTCCGATACATTTGAAATACTACATATACAAAAATGTAAAATAAATAGTATTTACTTGCCACCTTTCCTCTCCGTCCCCTACCATTTGTCATCTTCGTAAAATTAACAAAAGGCCATGATTGACAATTGACCTCAACGTGATTCACGTATAAATGTTCCCGATCGTATTGATCAATGAACAGATAAGTTCATTGCCGCTTAAACCTCAATTCTCAGGCCAATTCACATGAACATTCCGATCAATTAATGTAATTATATCTCGTAATAGTTCGTAGGAAATAGTAGGTAGCTAATAGCTACAGATAACTCTAAATGAATAATCCATTGAGGAAATATAAATAGATAAGCAAATCAAGTTTTTTGTCCGTTTTGTGTGTAGTGTAATTTTTGATATAATGCACCATAGTATGTATAATATGTAATGCATAATAGTATTATTGTTTTTTTTTTGTTTTTGTTTTAATTTTTGGCTTATAAACCGTAATTAAAAATTTGTTATAAAATTTTAGACACAAAAAAATGTTATGAACGTTATCTCAAACTACACAGACTGAAAATTCCATTTGTTTTTATTAAACTTAAAAAATACATTTATGAAATTCTGATATAGTGTTCTGATTTAGTGTTCAAACAGAATCCAAAAGATATAAACTTCACGAAACTTCTTTTTATGTAAAAATATTTTTCCTGGAGGCTTATAGAATTACCATTAATATAACTGGATTCAAAAAATCTGAACCACTAAAAAAACATACCAACTGTATTATTATGTGTTACTTAGTGGCACTTAATTTTTTATTAGCTCCACTACGATTTTCGATTGCACCAGGTGGACCTCAAAAAAAAATCAGTCTAGTGCGAGTCGGACTCGCGCACGAAGGGTTCCGCACCATTATCTAAAATATTGAGCAAAAAACACGTTTATATACGTTGGGGACCCACCTTAATATATATATTTAATTTTTAGTATTTGTTGTTATAGCGGCAACGGAAATACATCATTTGTGAAAATTTCAGCTTTCTAGCTATCACGGTTTATGAGATACAGCCTGGAGACAGACAGACGGACAGACAGCGGAGTCTTAGTAATAGGGTCCCGTTTTACCCTTTGGGTACGGAACCCTAAAAACACTTTCTACACTTAAAGCCCCACATTTGGTTTTTTTTTTGTGTCATGGATACCATCGACAAATAAAGACGAATACACAACCAACCAGACCCATGAACAGAATCTACACTCATCATTCAGAAGTCTGTCTGACCGGGGATCGAACCCGAAACCCACTGCATGTCAGACAGGTGACTCGGCCACGCTGGTCGGTCGGTAGGTAAATGTGTTTATAAACCGTTAAAGCGTTATGTATGTCATGATTCTAAGTGGAGTCGAGTGTATTAATTACAAGACAATCCCAATCTATCTCCAATCTTAATTAACACCCAACTGACCTAGGTAGCAATCAATAACACACCAAAGCAAATCCGATCAAAGGAGGAACCGTTTTATGTTAGTTTAATCTGGACAATGGCTGACGGTACAGCGTAAACAAAGCTTGTTTACACATTGAACTAACGCTAAATTAACGCTGTTAACGTTTACGTAGTCTATATAATATATAAAAATGAGAGGGTGTCTTTGTGTGTCTGTTTGTTATTCAATTACGTAAGAAGCACTGGTTTTATTAACTTGGAATTATGCATGAATGTAGCTTATTTAACTGGTCAGTCCATAGGCTACATTTGATTTCGATATATTGCACTATTTAAAGATGGCAAATATTTTTATGCCCATATGCCATGAGCCCTTCAGCTCAGCTAACATAAAGGTGAAGTAGCAAACGAGCATGCGATCCATCCACTAGTGTAGCGTGGAGTGGAGCTGAAGAGGTCATGGGCCGTATTGGGGGCGGCAGATTTACTTTTCTAGAGTTTCGTACCCAAAACAAAACTGTCTGTCTGTCTGTCACCAGGATGTATCCCATGAACCATGATAGCTAGAACAGGGCTAGAACAGCAAATGCTAAAAACAGCATAAAATAAATATTTAAGGGGGGTTCGCATACAATCAACGTCCAACTCGCACTTGGCCAGTTTTTTTACACTATATAACCGTTTTATTTTGTAAAAAAAACCTTGAATTCAACATATGTTCCCGGGAGCCAAACATAGAGGAGCAACAGAATATTTATGTTTAGTTTTTTTTTTGTCAACATTTCCAATTAGTCCCCCGGCGCGGCGGCACATTTAGGGGACAGAACATTTAGTTTTGACGATTTTTTTATCTTGATCGTCAAATAGCAGAGACAGGTACCAAAGAGTACCTATTTGAATATAAAGCAAGTTGTATTCGACTTTTAACTAACAAAGCAAATAAGGTACCTATAACAATAAATCACAGCACACAAAAGACATTATCCGCTTTACGTTAGTGTGATTCCTGTCGTTACAAACAAGTAATGTTTATGACTATTGAACAAGAGCCAAATTGATGCTGCCAATTTACGTGATAGACTCTGTCAACCTTAACTGTAGACATGATTAGTAATGTTATGTATTGCTTTGTTCTGGTCTGACGGGTGTAAGTGTACTTATCCCAGGCGTCCCAAAGTAAACTAAGTATATAGTCTTCTAGGTGGTGGAAATATGTGTTAGCGGCAGTAAGATCTTGTTCCTGGCATAACTGGATGAGTCTATCTCCTCTGTCGTTTCTGTCTCCGGGGCCATATTCTCCTACTATTCCTTTAACTTTTCTTCTACCAACATTTTTATTCATGTCTTCCATTATGATGTTATGTCATGTTTCTTGGTATCACTAAGCACCTGATTGAATTCTATGGTGGAACTCTGTTCGACTCAACTATTTCTGCCTTTTAACAGCAGTGTTAAGCGCTTGTGTTTTGGTCTGAAGGTTGTAAAGGAGATATACTTATCCAACGCGTTCCAACTTAGGGGCAACGGATCTGAGTCTAACTTCAGGTAACCTTGAACTTACCCGGGGTTGATTACAGACGTCCATGAGCGGCATGGGTTTACTTATAATCATGTGGATTACTTGCTCCTTTACTACTGTGTACAAAAACTAATGTTATAAACTGTTCATAATATACATATACATAAATAAATTATGGAGAAACGACCTCTTCCCCGCGGCTTCACCTGCGTACGTCATATAAGGGTAGTTGGGCTAACATCGGAGCTGAGGTACCTAAAACCGTAAGATTGAAATTGTAGACCAAATTAAACAAATTTTATAAAACTAACGACTACGAAAATTAAAATTATGTACATGTTTGATATAGCGGATTTTTATCATAAACCATAGCCACATCATAAACCATAACCATCTGAGTGTCAAATTTCATCCAAATCGAATCAGTAGTTTTTGGCGGAAACAGTATCAAATACACACACATCTTCTGAAACGCGTTTATATTCTTAGTAAAATTATGTTAAATTTAAAAAAATATCCTAAATTAATGCCTAATATTTACGATTGCATACTACATCTTTGCCGTCAGCATTCAGACTGCGAAGCATCTCCGAATACAACGCCTGATATTTACTATTTGTTCCATCTCCATCAACGCGTAATTTATTTACAGGGAAACAAAGGCGCTTTCAAGATTCCCGTATTGCGTAAGTCCATTCAGTGCAAGCTTCACACTTTTGTGACTCCCCCGTCTACCCTCCTGTAGGGATGGCGCGGGATCGATTAATCGAATTATAGATTTTTACAACAAAGGCGATGTTTTAGTGCAAGTAATGAATCTATTTTTTTTATCTAATATTTAAGTACTAAACGAGCATGCAGTCCACCTGATGGTAAGTATCACTTGCCGCTCGGAATGTGACTTGGCTGGGCAAAAATCAATTTTTATATTAATCGATTTTATATTTAAATCAAATAATCGATTTTCCAAAAATAGATGTTTTTACAAAAAAATATCGATTTTTCAAAAATCGACTTTTTATTGTTATTTTATTATAAAGTTAGCCCGCAGATATTTTTTGTTCATTTAGTTAACATTTTTTTATGCAAAATACCATAAATAATAGGCACTAGACGGCGTTGGAAGTAACTCTATTATAGAGCTGCTGTTAAAATATCGAAAGAACGTGAAACTACGAAATAAATAATCTTTTTAGTAATTCAGAGCTACAGCAAAAAATCGAAAGTATTAATAAAAATCGATTAATTTAAAATCGATTATTTATGGTCAACAGATCGATTTACAAAGATCGATTTGTCTAAAAAAATAATCGATTTATTAAATAATCGAATATTTTTTCACGTCCTTACTTGCCGCCCATAGACACTTGTAATTAACCCCAGATAAGATCACTTACCTAAGATTGGCCACATATGCTACTCCTGAGGGTCTAAGCTGGAACGCCTAGAATAATTTTGTCTGGCTTACCACAACCTTCAGACCAAAACACAGCTGTTATTAGACAGAAATTTTAGTTTGGCGCTCGTGCTTTCGAAGTCAAACTACAAAAGGTTCTACCACTTTTAAAATTGCCATCGATCTCACAAGAAAATCAACATTAGGTTCTTTGTATTGTAGGTTTCTATCTATTGCAATTTAAATGACAAACATGAAACAGCTGATCTTTTTTCACAAGCTTTTTTATGGTCTGTTGATAAAACATTGATTTTTACAAAATAGAAATAAGCAATGACACGAACCAACGATCACAAATACCGGAAAATCAACATATCTGTTGTAAGTCTCGTTTAAAACGACAGATGTATAAAAGCTGCCTCTTTTTTCCTCTAGGCGTGAGATTATTATTATTATTATGATTTTATAATCATTTTACAGAATATCCTTAAATATAAAAAAATCAAAACTCAGTTATTAAGAAATCTATTTTAAAAGCTTCGATTTTTTCGTAGATATATTTTTAAATGTTGATTCGAATCGATTTAGAAATCGATCTTCATCAAACTGCCATCCCTACCCAGGCTTTATTGACACGCCAACTTAGTCCCGCTTCCGTTAAAAAATGCACACGCATTTCAAACCTTATCCCTACGGATTTGGACTGTCGAAAGGATGCTAGGACTTAAATAAAAGTATGAGTAAGTCGGCGAATCGGCTCATTATTTTTTGTGGCCTTTCTCTCATTCCGACTAATGAGATTCCACGATACCGTTCCCTTTTTTCTGGTGAAAATTTCGTTTTATACGTAATTAACGTCTAGAGCTTTTCGTTGGGTTTACGCCTTTTGTACTTCGTTCCGTCCTTGCAAGCATAATTGGAAATGTTAATATCCTAATTAAATGACGTTCTTGGTGTATCATCAGCCCACTATTATCCCACTACTGGGCACGGGTCTTCGCTCAGGAATAAAAGAGTTTTAGGCTTATAGTTCATCGCACTGGTTTAGTGCGAATTGTTAGTTTTCAGACACCATTGAGAAGATTTTTTAAGAACCTTACTTGAGTTCTAATTAAAACAACTGTCGTCGCTATATATAAATTTATTTATTTCGTAACGCATTTTCGTTTCATCAATTCCAAAAAAAAAAAAACTTTCTCCATATTCCCTTTAAATGTTTGATTTTCTTTATATCAGCTCTAAACAGAAGATGTGGTGTTGTTTTTTAGCATCAAAAACCTTTAAAAAACTACGCACGGTGGCATTAATGTTCAATTTGGTAAAACAGCACAAAAGGTGTGTATTAAGTACGCTCATAAATTACTGGAAGCGGCAACCGCCGACATCGTAATGTTCGCGGACCTCATTACAACGAGGTTTATTACGATAATCCCGCAATTCGTATGAAAAACGGCGCATTGATAGGCTTTCTAGGCTTTTATATCGGTGTAATTAAGTTATTTGGGTCAAATATCTTTAAAACTTATTCTAGGCATTCCAACTTAGTCCTCAGGCGCAGCAACGCATCTATGGCTAAACTCAGGTAAGATTTATCTTGTCTGGGGTTGATTGCAGATGTCCATGGGCGGCAGTAACCACTTACCATCAGGTGAACTGCATGCTCGTTTAGTACTTTCATATAAAAAAAGCCGTCACGGGACTCCTGGCAGATGTGAAACATCGTGTTCGTGCAAATAATATATACGAAAGACAAGATTGCGACAGGTTCTAAATATATAGCATAATGAAAATAACGCCATCTATGAACAGTATCCCACACTAAGTCGAACTAACACCGCAGCCCGCGTAGTTTTGTTCGACACTTAATAGTTCTGACATATATATATATAATAGATGGTGTAAAGGTTTACCTGCGCCTAAACATGTTTCACTTGTAAATGAAACTTGTAGGTACAAGGCTGATGAATTCTTTGGGACTTAAAGTCTTAATCTGCTAGGCTTTGGTACATTGCTTTATAAGTTATTTTCTAATAATAACTTCAAATATCTGTTCACACGTAACTAATCAGAAGTAGGTACATATCTATAGGCGTCAGCGTACATAGACCACAGATAAAATCAGTCGTTCCTGCAGATACAGATAAACTACAGATATTGCGTTGCTACTCCTGAGAACTGAATTGGAACGCCTCGGATAAGTATGTCTCAGTCTCAGCTTCATACTACTGTTATTAGGCAGAAATAGGTGAAGCAATAGTGCTTCCGGAGTCGAACGATAAAAGCTTCGTCCACCTTCATTCCACCTTCCACCAAAATGCTAATTATGCGACAAATTCGCGTAATGTTGCTCAGCTAGTCGCAAAATATAACCGAGAATCGCGAAAACGCGAATCACCAATGTTCCAAGTAGCAAGTCTGTAAGGGCTGAATAGCGTGTTTCATTATTCCATACTTGGTTAGGATTTCAATTCAATTTAGGATTGATAATTATATACTATTGAGGTTTATTGGTTATTGATATATGTAGACACTGGGTTAATACGTTTTATGCAACAATATTTATTTATGCAAAGAAATTATTACTTAAGACTTTTTGATAACAAGGAATAATATTATGATTTTCCTAAAAGGAGTAAAAAAACTTAAGCTGAAGTTAGCTATCCAGTTTTTTTTATTGTAATAATATTTTTAACTTAATCTTCCCTTCTTCCTGTGTTCCCTATTTACGGGCGCCATTTTTATAGCCTATGTCACTGTGCAAACTGAATCGATTCTAATGATATGTTATATGCCACAATTCGACAAGTCGTCTGGGCTGTAGCTTGTGCCAAAGAAATTGACATACATACAAACAAACATACATACATACACATGAAGCAGTGGGATAATAATAAAAAATATAAATACTTAATTTGTGTTTACCACGAACTGGTTAATTATTGCATTTCTTAAGAATAGATTATTTATTTGTAGGTATAAAGAACAGTACGATTAAAATTAGAAATAAAGATGATATCATGTCAGATGATCGTAAAAATCTCAAAACCCAATCACATTATCATCGTAAGGAAAACTGCACATCTGGGATTTCTTTAAAAATGTTTTCAAATGTGACGGTGAAGTCTACCAATCCACACTTAGTCAGTGCGATGGACTTAAGCCTAAATCTTTCTCCCTAGAAAGAGAACATAATCCCGGGCAAGAGACAGTGGAGTGGCAGCCGATTCAACTAATTTGCAGAACAACAATTGTAGATGATATTTTTAAAATGAGGTTTAATGAATGCACTTTGACCGGGGAATTACCAACGCGATAGTTTTTTCTAAACGATTGCGTCATAAGAAGGGTAACGTTGTCCAAGCGTATGTATATATGTATATGTATGTATGTATGTCCATTTCTTTGGAACGCGCTAGTGCCCAAATGGCTTGAGCAGTAGCCCGCTGAAACTCATTGGAATCGTCTCAGTTTGCGGAGTAACATAAGCTATATATATTTAAAAAGGACACAAGTAAATAAGGAACAAGGGGAAGAAACGAATGTTTCTTTGAACTTCAACTTCGAAGTATGTAGCTGGAAAGTCTCGACGATCTTTCTTAATAATTAATATAGAATCATCTATGAATGATGATACCTATACCCATACCATGAAAATATTTAACTTGGCAGGTTATGGGAACAAGCAAAGCAAAGCTACAACCATGAATTCTCTTGGGCCTTTCAAACATTCAAACGTACTCGATTGTAGTGGAGAATAATAAATGTTCAAAAGTACGAAGAACTCTCAAACGTAAAACTTTTGACATGATGCTTATGTGGGTAGTAGCAATATTTTAAGTAAATCCTTCACCTCCACTCTCTGGTGCTCATGCACCCGAAACATCTGAATTTTGGTGGAAAAGTCATTGAATTGCTGCAGACATGGTTTTTCCACAAGTATATTGAAGGATTTTCCACAATTTTAAGTACCATCTAACTGCTCGATTTAAAAATTGGCCAGATATGTAAAATGTTTGCGGATAACAGCAACGCTCAGCGGTTTAGAGGGAAAACCGGCATGCATCCTTTTCCAGCAAAGAACCTCGCGCGGCCAGTACATTCGAGAAACTTTACTTAAATGAGCCTTTTGAGGAAAAATAGGGTTTAGTGCATGTTGCAAGAATACCTGATTTGCGTAAAGTGTAAGTAATAGAAAATTACATGTCTTCCGATCACAAACTTCAGAGCGCTTTTTCTCAAGTTTTCGTTTTTACGATTTTTCGCACCTTTTTTTGCGGGTTTGATTACAAAAAAAAATTGAATAGCAGTATAAATTGCCAAAGCTTCAGTCTTGTGTTCTTTGTATATAAACTAAAAAGATTCATGAAACAAAAAGTTCCAAACAACATTTTTTAGCAAGTTAAATCCGACCTGGAATAAAAGACTATATTTTTTGTTTTTCTTAGTTCATCTAGAAGAAAAATGTATGAAAATATAAAATTGCCTTTGGTATTTTTCTTCAAGACTTAAGTTACGAGCTCCATTTTTCCCTTTTATTGGCGACAGCTTTTATTGGCGATAGCATGGTATTGCACAAAATGACACAAAAATCGGTTATGTTAGAACAAATTTTATCTAAATTATTTCTTTTTTCATGTTGAAATATATACATTAAGTTATCTGAAAAGTTCGTTACATTTTATTATGTCCTAAAAATAATCCTCTAGAAGCGCTATTTGTGGGCCTCCTGAAGCAGGATGCTACTTAATAAAAAATATAAAAATTAAAAACAAAAAAAGCACGTGCAATTAAAGAAAAGTAATACTTGTCTTTGTAAGTAAAGGACAAAGTCCTTTTCTAGCACGAATTGTTCTTTTTAATTCGTTAGACGATAAACTACCTTATTAGGAGTAGTTCAAAATATTTAAATCAATTTAACTTTGATTTCGGTCACTTTCGTTCTCAAAGTGCAACATTTCTTAGATTAAAATTTTAATGACTGAAATACCGGAGACAGTGTGTAATATATCATAAGTAATGGTTCCCGTCGGGACGGTGGATCCCTGGAGCGGCTCAACTTCTTAATCCGGGGAACTAGTTGAAAATTATGTAAACGAGCAAAAAGGAGAACATGAAAGTTACAATTTAAGTTCCAAAAAAACATGTTCTCTCGATGAACTGCAATTATTTTTTCATTGAAATTATAATAATTGTACACTTCGTATGATAATTTGTAAAAAACATGTTTTTTCTTTGATGTACAATAGATAAATCGAAAAGCACTGTAGTGTTTTGCCAAATTCATTCTGGCAGTGCACTAATGTGTTTATTTACACGAAAGATTTCAGCGTGTTTCCCCTTGTCATTATTACGGTATGGCTACTACACCCATTATCTATTTTTAATTTTTTACCTCTTCTAATCTCGCCCACTCAAAAAAAGGAAGATTAACGATAGCTTTAAAAACAAAATCAGTAAAAATCCTAGCATTTTAATCAATCTTATTTGAACTTATAAGAAAGGTGAGTTAAAAGTACAATAATATCGAATAATTATACTAAACGAGGAAAAGACCACATCCTATCAGCTTGTTAAATGTAAATATGAATGATTTTCTTATTACAACAAGTCCAAATTTTAATCTTATCGAACTAGAACCATCTGAAACTAATACACTGGCCGTTGAATTTGACTTTTACTAATCTTATTAACATACGTCTACGTCAGCCAAGGACGCTAATTAACTATGTACTCGTTATATACATTGCAAAAACTTACATACTCGCTTTTTGCGTATGTTTTTATTGTTACATTTTATAAGCGTCATTATTGCATTATTGACCTATACGCCGGAATGTACAGCCGCACTTCGCGAACGAGTTTCCGTAGAATGACGTTAAAACCTGATTCCTAAGTGTATAAAACAAAAAAACTAGTGTACGACGCTACAAGGAACAACCCTAGACCGCTGGCGACCTTTGAGAAAGCAAGCGTTGCCGTCTGAAACTGTAATAAGCAAATAAGTGTGTTTCAATATCAAAATGATTAGTGATTGTTAACATTAAACTGTTATCCGACTGATTCCAATTCTTCAGTTATTAGGTAAGTACTTAATTATTATTTGTAAAGCAAAAAAAACTTTAAAAATAATTTCTGACGTCATTAAATTGACCGTATTTCCAAGTTTTATTATTTATTTATATTACCATTTAAGAATAAAAATAACGCGTATGTCTTCGACTTTTATGTTTTGTATGTTGATATTTAAACAAAAATGCCAATATTATTGAAACTCCAATTAAATAAAACCTTTACTTCGCAAAGAGCATGTACCTCGAGTAATTATTTCCTTGTATTACCATACAATAACTGGTTAGCAATCGTTATACCCATAATATAAAACAGTTCCAACCAACACTGAGAATATTTTTTATAAAGCAGATACAACTTAAAGTGATTTTGTCTGTCGACGTCATTTAATTTAATACATTTTTATTATATTTGGCATGTTATTATAACCCTTTTTTATTTATTACATAATTAACTACATACCTGAAATCATTGCTAAGCATTCAGCAGTATGTTATATTGTTAATATTGATATTGTTGAATTAGTGCAGTCTTGTAAATAAAACGAGACTAACATACAGTAAAAAGTAACATAAAATATTATATGTTATAATATATATCGATATTGTGGATCAATTCGCTACTTTGCACAAATAATAACACAAGACTAAAACGAAATTTTACAGCATCCGGTAGAAATTAACTAATGGTTCTTGTTATTATCTTTGTAATAAATGAAGTTAAATAACAAAAAATAAATGACTATTAACCGCAGCGCAGTTAGTTCTATAAATCTTCCAATCCAAAACAATATGATAGAGATAAAAACGTATCTTTAACTTAAAATTGTTGAATTTTGAAAATTTAACTTAAAAAGTATAATAAAAAATTCTAATTATACGTACAATATAACGGAAAAACAGACTGCAATGTAATTTTAATGACTAGCTGTGCCACGCAGTTTCAGCCGCGTTTATTAGAGAACAATCTATTGAAAACAAAAACTATAGCCTTCCTCGATAAATCTAATATTGAACACAAAATATTTTTTCAATTCAAACCAGTAGTTCCTGAGATTAGCACGTTAAACCAAACAAATTCTACTGCTTTATAATATTAAGTATAATAAGTATAGATAATTAATATCTACTGCAGATGAACTCAACGTTGACCTTTGATTTGATAATGTTAATATTATTATAGATTTTGAAAAATTAGTATGTATAAATATCAAACAGTCTCTTATACACGTGTCATGTTATTACAACAAAAAACCACACTACTTAAAACGTTTTTATTTTTTCATATTTAATTTAACGATTTTGAGGAAAACTCATGTAAGTTTTCCTCAAAATAGTCCATCAAAAGTATTATAAAAAATATGTTTATTTAACAGCTTTTATTTGATACCCATATTTGCACCCTTGTTGCACGCGCTATTTTTCAAATCATATAGCCTATGACACTCAACAAACTGAGACTACGAAAAATGGCTTTAGAAACCTTAATGTCATTTTTGAAAACCTTTCTATGGACCCCCCACACTTGTATGTATATATGTATAGTCTTAATAGTTTTCGAATAAAGTGGCTGTGACATACGGACAGACAGACAGACGGACAGACAGACATGACAAATCTATAAAGGTTCCGATTTTTGCCATCTGGCTACGGAACCTTAAGAAGTAGCTAATGACTATACAGTCCAGTTGATGGTAGCTGGTCACCGTTTCCCATGGATATATATATGTACCCAACTCCATATAAAACAGGGGTGCCTAAATGCGTGCCGATCACGGTGAGGCATGATACGAAGATGCGTCTCATGTCTCACCGGCATTACCTTTCTACCGAAATGGAAGAACTGCAACGTATAAAATTATATTTATGGTAGAAAAGCTCTTTGTGGTACGACTTGTACCATTACACTTATTTCTGCCTAAAAACAATAGCTTGTACGCTGCTGTGTACTAGGTTGAAGGGTACTTAGCAAGATATATGTAAGGGGGCACCGGTGCGTTCCATTGGAGATTCCGAAGTCCCCTGCAAGCCCTGAGGAAGACCACCGAGGGAGTTTTAGTGGGTAAAAATCACACATAAGCCGGAGTCTCTCTCAAGGCTTCGGTGTACCTTCACAAAAAAAGAGATGTATTTATATACATACTTATCCGAACCGTTTCAACTAAGACCTAAGTGGTAGAACCGATCATGAAGGTGATAGAACCAATGTAGTCCGACCGGGGAAGCCCCCCCGCCACACCTATTTCTAGCGTGAAGCAGTTTTTGCGTTTTGCCATTTTGCGGGTTGCCGGCTCACTTATACACGAGGCGACCATCTCTGTCCTCGGGAGTACCGACGCATCTGTGAACGACTTCAGATAGAACCTCTTTTCTATATGAAGTTGCTTACAGATGTCCATGGGCGGCAGTAACCACTTACCACCAGGCGGACTGCATATTCGTTTGCTACTTCATTCTTATAAAAAGAAGCAACGCATCTGTGACTAACCTCAGATCCCGTGGACATCTGTAGGGATGATTGCGGATGTCCACGGACAGATATCACAATGTAATAAAATGATAAATATTTAATAAGCATTTCCATTCCCTATGTGTTTATAAAATATTGTGATAACAGTGATAAGGTCATGTCAACATTACCTTACATCACTTACACTAACTAGTAACATCGTTAAAAACATTAAAATAAAAAACCCGATTGCTTAAAACGAAATTTTTGTTCATAATGATATGTATTGATATTACGCTTATATAAAGCAGTCAAGTATTACAATATATATATTTAGATGGGTATATTTATTAGCCTTCATTTGATACCCATATTGTCGTAGTAGTACATTTGCCCCTCCCCCCTTTTTTCCTCTATTTTCAGACGCAATTTTTTTTAATATATAGCCTAAGTCACTATTCAACGTAGACGATTCTAATGATATCTCATACTTCAAAATCCGTTAAGCCGTTTGGGCTGTAACGCGTGCTGAAGAAAGGGAAATACAAACAAACACACATACATACGCTCGAAACATTAGCCTCCTTCTGACGCAGTCGGGTAAAAATCCTGTATCATACGAATATCTCAAAGACAAAAGTTTAAAAGAATATTTGTGACGTTTTCTCGTGAAAACAACTGATTTGATTTGGATGTAATTTGGCACACAGTTTACAACCCGAACTAACTCATAGGATACTCTTTATCGTAGTAAAATCCGAATTGAACGGAACCGCGTCTAAAAGCAAGTATAGTATACTTGACTACGATATGTATAAAATGTATCTGACGTGTGCATCGTTTAGTTTTTGTTGCATATTTATTACCTCGATACTAATTTTATCTCGCCTAAGTATAAAAAGACGATCCAACCTTACTTCTAAATGCCAAATATAGTCGATACCTGCTAAATTTTCCTGTTCGTTATATTTCAACGAAAATATAAGCGATAATTAATATTATTGTGAATTCGGAGTGCAATGCAAAGTGTTTAACGGCCTTTAACGTCAAAAGATCTCATACTTACTTAACAAGTACTTCTTAACAAGTTAACAAGTTAGTACGTTTCTACTTTATGTTTACTTAGTATTATACTATAATTTATTTTAGCATCTCCTACACCTTCCAAATTCACGTTATCAGAAAGGATGTTCACTATGATTCGAGAACCTAAACTACTGATGCTGGAACCATGAAAGTTGGATATGTGTTTATTTTGTATTTACAGTAGTTCTGGGATTAGAATAACGCTACGGTATCTCGTGTCTATCGTAAGAGGCGACTAAAACAGGGATTACAGTGTTCTGGTTACCGAGCTACTATGTAGGGTTGGTCTACCAGAATCGTTATTATGTTGGGGATGATAAATTAGAAGACGAGAATCCCGTGTAACGTTTATTAGGTAGGCACAGAATACAAGACTGGCGTGCGAGGCGCGAGCGCATTACAGCGCGTCTCTATTACATATGTATGGTCCCATACCGTCGTAAAGATAAAACGATGCGGTGAGCCCAGACGCTCACCTGGGTGTGAAGCCAGGTGAACGTCTGGGCTCTGAGCACGTTGCCCCATTAGGCTCCGCTGATGGAAAGCGCTCAGAGAATTCCGGTTGCGTTCCTTTAGAGATCTCTTAGTCCTCATTACAGCGCTGACGCGGTCACCAATTATAGCCTAAATCCTTTCGCAATAAATGACGCAAAATTTAAAATAACGACTGTTACTTTCAGAATTAAGCGCGTATAAATAAACATCTCCATTATTTAAAATAAATACCTAAGCTGTTAGACTTTTGTAGTGTATAGTAACGCACCCATTTATTATATAGTATTTGTATAAAACGCAAATTATTCGTATAACACATACGTGTTTCATTTGTACAGGTACACGTATAAATCATAATACTCATAATAATCATTCATTTTATTGGAAAAGTCTTCAGCTCAAAAATTAAATACAGATAAACAGTGTCATATGTAACTATCATTTAGGTACAATGACCTATGTATGTCTTAGCAACTACAAACTATGTAGAAGTCTATAAAACTAGTCCTGTAGGACTGGTTACAGACGTAGACTCGCACCTGTTGAGTTAATAAGAATTTAATAAAGTACTAAGCTCCCAAGACGGCTTATAATAAATAATATGTATTGGAGCCTTTCTACAAAGGTAGTATCTCTCACTAGCTGTGCCACGCAGCTTCACCCCCGTTTATTAGAGAACAATCTACTAAAAACAAACAAACATAGCTTAATGTTATATAGCCTAAAGCCTTCCACGGTAAATTTACGCACTTTACGCACACAATATAACACAGATATAGATAAATGTTAAAAGGTCAAATTAAACTATGGATAGTATGAAAATTATTCGTAACAACATCTAAGGACAAATCCCAGCAAAT
>DWNE01002317.1:0-19191 GCA_018249875.1 Cecropterus toxeus | reverse complement strand
TTCTACCTTTAGTAGTTTAGGCTCTGCGATGTTTAGTCAGTACGTGAGTGAGTGAGTGAGCATCCTTTCGCTTTTATGTATATAGATACATATTCACACACAATTATTCTTTAGGGAGATCCACCACACCTATCTCTAGCGTAAAGCAGTTTTTGCATTTCATTGGAACGGTATGATAGCTTTCACAATTTCACACGATTGTTTTAGTCTTCGGGAGCTACATATCTTTGATGGACTTCAAATCAAATCCTCTTTTAATACATAGTTTCTGACAGATTAATGGTCCATGGACGGCAATTACCATTTACCATTAAATGAACTTACGTACGTACGCTTGTTTACTTCAATCTTAAAAAACAAACTTGAGGTCAATCATACATAAACAGCTGCCTTAAAACTAAATTGAACGCCTCTTCTCTACCATGACCACTATATTATATAATGGAACAATAAACAGTTTTACAACCATCTAAACAGAGATTACAAACAGACGGACAGATAATCTGATCACGTATAAATGTTTGTCCAGTACGGATGCACAATGAGTGATTAGGATTAATAGAACTAATTCAGACGTACGCACGGCACTCTGTATGGACTAAGTACGATCCACTTCAGTTAACATAAGTGGTATTACGAAGTAGTTATAGCGTAGTAGTTGTCGTAATAGTCTTGTGGTTTGAAATACAGGGTTTACGTAAACGGTCCGGGTTTCAAATCAAAAGTGCATGCCCGGGTTTCGGTAGTTCCGGTATTGGGCTACAGTATCCTCTGCCTGGCGTAAGAGGCGACAAAAAGGGAGCTTCCAGGCTCCACTTCCGGCAAGAGTGGGATCACGAACCGTCCAGGCGTGCGACCCCAGGAAGCACGATACTCACGTCGCTCATCAAGGAGGAGCCTGATGGGGTCGCGTTACCCCATCTACTTAGAGGATTTAGTTATGTTAATTTGGAAATCTCAGAGCCCTCTCCGCAACGCTGAGGACTGCCAGCGGAGGCCACCGGGGGGTATAGTACGGAAGACCTCATATAACCCTGTATCGTTCCCACAGCGCCAGGTTCATAGCCCCGGAACTACAGGGACGAGTAAGCAAGTATCTAATATCAACATTTATCAAATTCGATTGCTACATAAATATAAAACTTATTAAAGTGATGAAAAAATATTTTTATTTAGTTATTTTGAACTGTATAAAGAAGGTATACTTTATACAGTTCAAAATAATCCGTTTTTGACTGGAAAATAAGCGTCATACCGCAGACATTTTATGTCCGGATGTCCATGAACCAAACAGCAGGTTATATCACGATTTTACGCGTTAGGGGGCATTTTAAATGGCCGACACGATTTATCGTCGAACTTAATATCACTTATGGCACATTTATTTTCTATGAATGATACTATACTGAACAACTAATAATATTATCGTCCTTGATAAATATCAAAAATCGGTCAAGTGCGAGTCGGACTCGCGCACGAAGGGTTCCGCACCATTATCTACAATATTGAACAAAAAACACGTTTATTGTATGGGGATGGGTCCCCATACAATAAATGTCAATAAATCATTGTATAACAGGTCTACTTCAACTGTATAATTAAAAGTATAATTATTGATACATATCATTGTCATTAAATCAATAAACTACAAAAAATACAAGTAGTCGACGATATGTCGGTATCGGTGAATGAAAAACTGCTACAAACAAGTCGTCGACGATACATCGTAGTTGGTGAATGTAAAACTGCTGTTATTATAACGCATGATTTCATACCGCACGTGGGCCGGAAAATCGGTCCACCGCATGACGTTTAGATATTAATCTGTCTAGTTCATGATTATAGGCTCGCGGTTATTTTTACACAGCTTCATACCTACATATGAAACCGCCATGTACAATCTGTTATATAACAAGCTACTATTATTTTTACTACTGCACCAAGTGAAAGGTGGTAGAACTCATTTCAGTTCGACTCCGGTAGCTTTTCTGCCACACCCATTTCTACTATTTTATTAGCAGTGTTAAGTGCTGATGTTTCGGTCTGAATGGTGTGGCAAAGGAAACATACTTATCGGAGGCATTTCAACTTAAACTTCAGAAGTAGAAACGCATCTGTGACCGACATCATGTAGGACTGATCTGGGGTTGATTACAGATGTCCATCGACGGCTCTAGTCTATTCATTACTATTACTGACGATTGCCTTGATTTCTATATCCTTAGCGCCGCGCAGAGTTCAAAATTAAATCCCGGACCAAACTGGAGAAACTGCAGTGGCTGGGAGAAACCGCTTACTAGTGGTTGTCAACTGTTTATCCCCATTTTTATATCCCAGTTTTTCAATGATCACGATCCATGTAAAAAAACCGCGTATCGTGAGTACCCGTACCTTAAAATGGGTCAATAATTATTTTAATGAAATTAATTTTATTTAAAAGTTCGAACTGTAAATGTTAAAACATTTATTATAGAAAACTAAAACTGTATTTGTTTAAACATTTATAATAAAGAAGATTATGTTACAACTATTGGAACGCACCTGGAGAAACTATTTTATAAATCTGTTTAGTTCCAAGATGTTTGTACTAGAACATCTGCGTGCTAAAATTATCATAATGCAACACTTATGTACCTACCACACACGACGTTTCTAGACATTATTAATGAACAGTTCTAGACGGGACAATCATGCTATGACTCAGAGGCACCATTCATACTTTGAGCACTACTTGAGATGTGCTTTAACCTTATATCTCTCCCCATATACTAACGTACTATAAAACAATGCACAACAATGCACATTGTTTTAAATAAAATCGTTGTATTTTGAAACTTAATTAAACGAAAGTTCGTTATGAAAGCAGTGATCGTCGCTAGAACTAAATAGCGCTGTACCACGCTTACAATTTTACTTCATAGCTTGTATAAGAGCCCAAGTTTTTTTATATGAAAAATACGATGACGCAATATATACTGCAGTGATTGCTTACTGTGATTTTTGAAAAAGCATAAGCCTTAATACCTTTATGTTCAAAAATATGTTATAATTTATTATTATCGGATCAAATTCGGTACTACGACTTAAAGCTTCCCGATAATTGTACGTAATTTCGCCTGCGATCATTCATATCACGAGACATACTAATATTCTTGCTAGATTCACTCATGTATAAGGATTAAAGAACACTAGCCCGTGTAAGTTGTCTCTATCTGTTTGTAAAAATCTGGCGATAATAGATATCTACATATTATAGCAAGTTGCCAAAGCTAACTACGTAACTAAGTAACTTTGCAGTACAACATAGCAAAGCAAATTTGTATTAATACATTATTCTTCTAGAAGCCTGTCAGCCTTAATGTTGAGTCGGAACCCTTTATAGCTTTAATATCTTATTTAGCATAGAATGTTTTATTTTGTACGTTTGACGAAGCAATCGAGCATGCTTACCGCCTGATTGTAAATCATTTGGAATCGGGATCAATTACAGATGCGTTTTCAGACCTAAGTAAAAAGATGGTCGTCTCGTATTGAATTAATCTTCCCTACTCTTCCAATCAAACCGAAATAATGGTGGCCGAACTGTACTAGTTATACCAACAAACTGTAAATCCTTATACTAGTTGTAATTCTATAGGTATTAGTTTTGTTTAAGAAAAGGCCCGATCAATCAAGCATTATCGCATATTTAAAGAATATTATATATGTCTTCCAATTAATTATTTCACTTCAATTATAATATTAACTGGCTATGCATGCAGTTTCATCCGCTATTACATAAGATAGAACGAAACAATCAAACATAGCATGATGATACGAGTATAGCCTAGCCTTCCTCAATAAATGGACTATTAAACACAAAAATATTTTCAATCCGAACCAAACAAACAAACTCTTCAGTGTTTATAATATTTATTATTATTATTATTATGAAAGCCTTTATATTTTCTGCGGGTATCCTTTACACTTACGTCGAGTTGAGCTAGACATTAATAATAACGTGACAGTATAAGATCCTTGTCAGATGCGAGAGCTTTAGGAGATCATTGTATTCTGTCTTGTTACGAGATAGAAATGTCTTCAAAACCATGTAATAACTATATATAGACAATAATAAGTGTCATTGCCATTTCTGTTCGAAAGGATTAGTTAGTTACTATTCAAAATCTTAAAAGATGATTTTAAATTAATTATAATTTTATTACGTCCAATGTTCATATGAAAATCGCTGTTTCTACGCAAAAATGTCTCGAAAAAATATGTCGTATTTTGAAGATATCACCGTTTTTAAGATCAGACATTTAGATAAAACGTTATTTGATATTTTGGGTATCATGCAAATAAACATACTAGGTTGAAAAATTATGTTATGTAGATTATAGGAGTATTGGAAGGGTCGGTATACGTGACAGACCACTTTCACTAAGAATTCTATCAAGTCATTTTTTTAATAAATTCTTATTTCTGCTCGGATATCGAACCCAGGGTCCCACTGCATGAGACCGCGAAGTGACCATACCGCCTCGTGGGTTGCGATTATTTCGGAACCGTCATATATAACGGTTGAGTTCCGTACAAAATACAGATGATAAAAGCAATAAAGCTTACCAAAACAGCGGTCACATAAACACAGCTGTTTTTGATATTGCGTGGACAGACGCGTACACAAACGGTTTCTTTAACACAATAATTGTTTTTTATACAAACATTTATTCTTGTTCTTTTGAGGAATTTATTCTTTGTTGTTGTCGGTGTATTTTTCTATAAGATTTAAAATACATCTGAGGCACATTTCATTAAAACATAAATGTTAGAAGAGTTAGCGAACATTATTTATCATTGCGTTTGTATATTTATGAAGACATTTTATCACTAAAAGGTTTTGAAGGTCAGGTGAAGTTGTTTAATGATATATAACAATAACATTACTAGTACAAACAATATATTCTTTCACGATACTACACCACAATAAATAAATAACTACACTCAAGCAGTTATAAGTGTATCTTCGTAAAAATAGACTAACTTTTACAGAGATCGAGAATTCCATTGATACGTTTCAATAGCACAGATATCTCTGGATATGATCGAACATTGGAATGAAGCTGACATTTGATTAAAAGTCTATTCAAAGAAAATAGAATGAGTAAAGTTTGCCCGTTACAATTGATATGGTAATTAGATTAGAAACGAAGGAACTTTCAAAACGGAATTGTAATTAGAATCTGGAGCTGCATGTCTAATTTATGTGCATAGCGCTGTTTGCAGCTTTTGACTTCACTCACACGTACTGTAACCACCATAAAAACATAATGAGCAATTATTCATTATGTTCTCATTAGGCTATTGCCTAGGTTAGCCTAACTCGGTCCATTGATTTTTCTAAAATTATATGCGTATTAGAAATATTAAATAAAAATGATAAATCGGCCAAGTGCGGGTCAAAATTGCACATGAAAGGTTCCGTACCATTTTACCTATAAAAAAAAAACGGCAACGGCTTATGTTTGTTTTATGGGAGAATTGTTTTATTCTGTTTTTACTATACATACATCATTATCATCTGTAAAAATTTCAACTGTCTGCTTATCACAGTTCATGAGATATAATCTGGTGACAAACAGACGGACAGATTGAAAGCGGAGTCTTAGTAATAGGGTTCCGTCTTTACTCTTCGGATCTTAACCGTGTGTTGGATTGTTGCCCAAAAGTCTCATTCTAAGAGAAGACCAGCATTGGGATAGTGATGGGTTGACGGGTATCAGGAAGTGAATACGAAATGATGGAGCAACTGATTCTTACCCAAAGCAAGCGCATAATGGTTGGAATATCAATTGATTTTCGATTACTGTGTGGTCATATTGACTAATTTTCAAATTATAATCAGTTGCATGCGACAAATTATAAATTAATTATTTAATATAACAAATGTCGTCAATTTTTACCGATAACAAAATATTGAACGTATTAGAGTAAAATATTTCCAAACTTTTAACATTTTTATTTTCATATTTCCCGAAAACAATTTTATTTCCAAGTTAGTTTAAAGCCGTATGTATGAGTTAAGGCTTAATCAAAAGGAACAATAATTTTAGTAGCGAATCCGGCCCCCACTGATTTGAATTGTGTTCAGAATTGCTCATATATCATTTAAACGGTTTTATTTTCAAAGCTCGAGTCAGATACGAAAATGTTATGTACGTAATATATTGCTGCTACATGAAATGATCAGACGAAATATTATAATATTTTTAATAGACTTTCCAGAGATCTCCAGTCTATTTTTACAAGCATTATTACATTACATTCAGATTATATATATCGTATAATTATATTGAAGTTGACTATACTTTTTGTGATGTTTTTTGAATAAACATTTTTATATTTAAATAAACATACTTTCATTTATATATTTACAAATAAAATAGTTTGGAGTACGAAGAGTACGTAAGAATGGATTTTTCTTAATTTTGGTCTGTTGGTTTATGTTTCTGAAATCACATCAAACCTAAACTACTGAATTTAATTTATAAGGTTCAAAATATATTTAGGTATATATAGTTTATTGTCAAAATATAAATAACTTATTATTACAGTTTTTTTAACGCAGAAGAACGCACGTGGTGCATATGGTCTTTAAATATACAAGTACATCATTCCTTACAGTATTATTATATTTTTACATTACAAAATGTATCACAACGTTAACAAATAATTATTGCACCTCAATAGTCCATATTTACCTAAGTCTACACTAATATTATAAAGCTGAAGAGTTTCGTTTCGTTGAACGCGCTTATCTCAGGAAACTACTGGTTCTAATAAAAAAAATGTGTCGAATAGGCTATATATTGAGGAAGGCTATATATAATACCCTTCTATGTTTGTTTGTTTGCTTTTTTATGTGTATGCTTATATATGTTTTTGCAGAACGACACATAGAAGTGATTGAAAAACTCATGTTTGTGATTGTACTTAGACTTGAAATAATAAACAAAGTACTTAAGGCGAAGCCGTCTTTTGCCAATAAATCTTAACAAGTGCCATAGCGTAGATCAATCAGATTGACTTGTGTTCAATGTACACAAATTATCAAGTGAATAATGTATCGAGTGAGTAACGCGTGTACCTAACTTGATTGAGTTACGAAGGTAAATACTCGAAAAGGAACGACGTAACTAAGTAAAGATTGAGTAAGGGCATGTTTGGTTAATGAATGACTCAATCTCGAAAATAATCTTTAAAACACACATAGGTTTTTTGTAAGTATGTTTTTGTCAGTCTAAAGAAGCTATTCTAGGTGGTAGAACCAATGTAGTTTGAGCGCGGAAATACCACCGCCACGCCTATTTCTAGCGTCCAGCGGTCTTTGCATTTAGCTGGAATGGTATGGTTGCTAGCTCACTTACGTATGAGGTGACCATTAGTCCTCGGAATGTTCTATATGAACTTTTTTATATAAAAACAAGCTTATTTATATAAAAAATATTATACATATATAATAGAAGTATAATAAGATTCGAGCTTACATAGGCAAACTAAGAATTCTACCATATTAATAATCAGTAATAACATTGCTATTTGTATAAAATATAGACGGAAAAATACCCAAGAAATATCAAAGACTTTATACGTTCCTAGATGAAGAATGACTTGTACGACCTTATCAAATTTCTAGCAGAAACCCTAGAAACGCGATGAAAAAATGGGTTTAACGTGTAATTTAATGTGATATGTTCTTATCATATTCTAAAAGTTCTCACTGAATAATTTAACAATCTTTTATTAAATTAAATTATTTATTAAATTAAAAAGGTAGTAGGAAAAAAAAACACAAAACAGAAACCGACTTCCATGTCACAAAAACACAACAAAAAAGAATTGGTTTCTTACACGCACAGTCACACGAATCTATGTCCTACGTGTTTGTATATGAGTGATTCTTCTCTGAAGGCACACCCGTTACACCTATTTTAAACAGTAGCGTCAAGTACTGATGCATTATAGCCGTTATACAATAATACATCAGTACTTGACGCTTGATGTAGTAAGACATTTACACGAGATATTCCAATTTAGTGTTCATTCTACAATATGGTCTGAAAACAAAAAAAGAGGGATAATTTTGGGGATTAATTCTCGGGAATCATGCCCGGCAGACGGGCAGTAATAGATAGATGATCAAATAACCTCGGAACGCATTAATTACACCTACCGTCGTCATTCAAATAATAACCGTATAACGGATACATTTGACCATTACTTTGGACAATTGCAACGACTTCCCATTTACATTCAAAGCGGTTCCGCTCCATATAGCAATTTCAGGCTCTTAACAAGGAAACGACGATGTTCGACCGTTTGCACTCATGTCTACACTCATGAAATTAAATGGCTTGACTGTTTACTGGAGATTGCTGTTTTCTTATATAGTTTGTCCCAAAATGAACGCAATATTTGAATTTGTTGCCATTTGTGCTGTAAAGTTTTGGCAACCCTGAAAACCAAAATTTCGACACCAACAGTTTAGGGTTGGTAAAAATAGAGCTTTACACCATAGAACAACAAATCTCCATTATTGAACAATATTTCAAAAATAATAAAGTTTAGCGACCGCAGTTTGTAAATTGCATACAAAATGTGGTCGCAATAGTGTTCAGTTGGAAAACTTTGCCAACTATCATATTTCAACTAATATCTTATTAGTTGGAAAACAATTGGAAAAGCCCGTGAAACAATTCAATTACTGTATGACACATTTTTTGGTCGTGTACTGTCTCGTTTCGGTGATCAAATTGGCCCACTAACTAGATCGTGTAATTTAACAACATTAGATTCCTTTTCATGGGATTATTTGAAATCATTGTTATTTGTTATTCCATAAATAACCCTATCTTATGTACTTTATGATTCAATAAAAATAATAACAATCAAAATACTAAAATCTGTATTTTCTATTTAATTCAAATGTTGCGTTAATTTTTTAGACACCCTATATTTAGCAGAAGAACGAAGTGTTGAAACTTATCTATATGATTTGACCGGGAATACCACCACACTTATTACTAAGGTAAGGATTTCTGGCGTTTTGATGAAAGGTTGTGGTTGCCAACTCAATTTTCAGGAGCAGCAACGCACCTGTGATTAAATTATGATAAAAATCTTTCTCTATATGAAGTTAGTTAAAGACATGGGCGGCCGTAACCATTAGATAACGTACATGTTTACAAACGCATAAATAACGTAGATTTTTTTTTGTACATATTTTGTCTTAGTCCCGTCCATTCTTGTCAGCTGTCCATAGATAAATCCATAAAATCATAAACCGGGGCCGTTATTCTAATTTAAATTCGTATTAAATAAATCAGGGAGTTCATTATTTTACTTTGTCGACTAGTAATATCGTTAGTTCACCTTCCGTTTTACATTTTTCCAATAAACTTTCCCAGCATACTTCTACGAAGTCGTAATGATGAAAGCCAAACCGGTGTAAGTAATTCCGCAAGATAATTTATTGCCAGCGGATTGTGAGGGTATTAATTTTATTTATGAGACATTTGCGTCCATCCGGAGATTTCAGACCTATCGCAACCTACGCTTTGCAGTAATTGACTTTACTGTATATTTTTTCCTTTAATATTGTTATGATATAGTAATTTACTTACAATTCTATAAGGTAGAACTGAGTTTGGATTTTGATGGTACGCCTTTATCTACAGTGATAACCGAGTCAAGCGATGCTAGCGTCTGTTCTCAAGGATGCTACAAGAACGAGACACCTACTCGAAGCTGTAGGTGTCTCGTCCTTACAGCACCTTTATGATTCTAACTTTATCTTCGGAATAGCAAAACATTTGTGACCGATCAGAGGTAAGTATATTCAGATTCGATCAGGTATATTCTGAATATATTATGGGTCTAACATTCTGAATTTATAATGTCTCCACTAAGTCCTTAGAAGTAGCAACGCATTTGTGGCGAACGTCAATTAAAACTCTAGTAATCTAGTAATAGTAATCTCGTTATCTTATCTAGGGTTCATTACAGCCGTAGGTGGCAGTGGCCACTTGTGGGTGGACCGAGCGCTTTTTTGCTTCGATATCATGAAAATAAATCTATTGTCATTGATATGTAAGTATAGGGTATTTATGTGAAAATAGTAGAACGAATATATTTTTAAAATGGATACGCACGTTATGCAGTTTTTGAATTATTTTTCAACAACAACCACGCCGTGACCACGATCCATGTAACTGATTTGGATCGTAGTCGCGGCGAAAAAACGCCATAACCGCAATCCATGTAATTGGGTCTATCACTGGGTCAGGTTCTGAGGCATACGATTCATGGATTTAATTCACTAATATAGTCTAAAATTATACACTCCATTGAAATTGCTTTGATTCTATTGTACACCTTTAATCTCGTACTGATAACTCAGTGTTCGCAGCTTTAATGGTTAAATTATAATAGGTTTAACGCTCAGAAATCCATAATCTATATAATATAATGCACACAAATTATTCGACTGGATGAATGGATAGGATCATATGAACACTTAAGAACAAAGGCAGTCTATTGATTAATACCCTTGATGTAAATCTCATTCAATGACAATGACTAGCATACAATTGAGCTAGAGATAAGTAGGTATAGCTAAACGTAATAAAAATCATGGATGCTAACTTTAATCTATATGATGATGATAAGGTACTGATTGAAGAAGTTAAAGTAAAAGAAGTTAAAGTCTTATAATAAACGCTTTATACACTCATAGCCCTACATTAGGATTTTTCCTCTGTCGTGTGTACCATGGACCAGACCCAGAACAGAATCTTAAGTCATCCTTTAGATGCCTGTTTGACCGGGGATCGAACCCAGAATTCTCTGCATGTCCACGGTATGGTAACCAATACGCCACGCGGGACAAGCCGCTTCATTTTTTTTTATAAAAATGAAGTGGCAAACGATCATGCAGTCCACCTGATGGTAAGTGATTACTGCCGCCCATGGAATCTAAATAGCGGCTCTATCTGGAGTCGATCATGGATGCGTTGTTACTACCGAGGACTAAGATGGTCGCCCCATATCTAAGTGAGCCGCATACATATCTGTATTATCATATAAAGAATCATACAACATTGTTACACACTGCATTAAGGATACAATGCGAAATACAAAAGACGTAAGTGCCTTGGCTTCATTGAATAATGATCGGACTACATAAATCTCGCTCATTGCCAATGTCATGCGGCAGGAGGGCGAAGCGACTCTATGAATGGAGATTTATTGCTATGCCATTACTGCTCGTGTAGTTGTTACTTTCATGCAGTTACACTGTAACATATATTATACAATGCTTAATTTATAAGTATTAATGTAAATGTAGAATTGATTTCAATTTTGATTAACCCTCGCGAACGGAAACTATGCCACTGTAATACGCAGGGAGATGGTTAAGATACAAATTAGTGGCTATGATCACTTACTATCAGATGAACTTCAATAGTGCTTGCTTACAATAGTTATATTAAGAAGAAAAACATGCCAGCTGAGTTTCTTGTCGGATCTTCTCCGTTGAAGTTGTGATCCGATCCGGTGGTAGTGTAAGAGAAAATAATGTAAATAACAATTCATAAGTACCCCCAGCTTGTGGACAATATAAAAAACAATAAGCTAGGGTCTGTAGTTAAAGCCTCTGAACCTAATAAAATATTCGTTTTCGTCTCAATATTCATACATGAAACTCTGTTTTCACCTGTTGCTGTTTGTTCACCAGATTTTTCAAAGCCGAAACTATCAAATAAATTTAGTAATATGATATAACCTACCCAAAAACTGCTATTTGTATATTACTTCATCATTAGAAAATTTATGAAGGAAGGGAATTTCCGTTTCCTATGCGACATTACTATACGTAAATTATTGCTAGATTCGTGCCAAAAATATTAAAAGAGCAATTGATTATTTACTTAGAAGTACATATCTACATTTTACAGACTTGCAGATTCTCAGAATGTATTTATGCTAAAAAGCATAAATTATAATTTTCTATAACAGTTAAGACGAACATATCAGCCTAATAATATTTAAACTAAATTGACCATCAAAAACGCTGCTTATAAAATGCTTATACACCTAAAATGTCAACTATAATAAATTTATAGATACTCTTTATCCAGTATTTATCTATTAACGTAAATTATCATGATAGCTAGTAGCCTAGTAGCGAATAAAATCTAAGTCTTTGTGACTAATACTTTTAAAAAGTGCCAACAATCTGTCAAATATATATTTTTTCTCTAATTTAACAGCATTATTTTATACATTATCCCTGGCGTTAGTTTAAGCGGCGCCTTAGTAACCAATGTTTTTTACAGAATTTAAACAGGCCAAGGCGTAACGGTTGATTTAGGAAGGACACAAGACATTATTTAAGGCCAAGTCAGAACAATAATGCATTCAAGAACAATTAGCCTCAATATTTTAACACTAGATCTTTATACAGGATGTTTTTAGTATTATGCTGAAATCACTTTTATTTAATTTAATAAATATTTTATTAAATTATCAGTTTCTTTTAGCTTCAGTTAACTTGCTTATAGTAAACTGAACTAAAAGGAAACTGCTAAACGACTAAATCATTTACTACTCATGTACTAAATACATTATAAACGCGAACATTTATCAAATTATTGTAAAATCTTAAATTAACCAAAACATATTTTTTACTTCAAAATCATTATAATCTACTAAGTTTTATGATCATTTTACTTTGAACTCATGTATGTACCTACATAGGTACGCCGTGAGTGTGTTAATATGTAAAATTCGCTGAGATCACGATTAAACTTCTGTAGAAATATTAGCATAAAATTTGCGTATCGTGTGTACCAGGTGGGTTCATATTAAAATGTATGTGAGAGACTACATTAGTTTTATGTATAATTTAATTTCGCAGCGTCTAAAAAATTGTAAAAATATTTTCGATATATATATAGCCACATACACAGCTGGCATATTGCCAAGTTACCCAACTTGACATTGCAATAAATATGTAAGGTGTGACTGGAAAAATGCTGCTCAGTTAGAAACAGCCTATTAAAATTAAGCGTCCGAAAGCTTACATATAATATTGTTAATTTTACTTCAAAGACAGATGTTATCAGTAAACATAGCAACAAGTAGTATTGGCAAATTGCCAAGTGTCTCCGTGAACTTGACGCTTTATACTCATTTATGCTCACGTTAATGTTTCGTTTTACTTTTGACAAAATAGCGTCAAAAGTAAGACGAAGGGACTTACAGGTATAACTTTCCGACATTTAACCGGAGAAATTGATTGAAAAAGAACGAAATATGTATTTTTACTAATTTAAGAATATAACCATTGTAAACTTGTAAATAAATTATGATGTACTTTAAAGTTTGATTTAGTATTCACAACTTACAATAAGTCACCAAAAAGTTATCAATGAAAATACATGACACCTGTGGTTAGTTAATATAGTGATAGCCGTTGGCGAGTGGCCAAGTGTCTCCGTGCTGAACTTGGTAAAAAAAATTGTCATTTCATGCATTCCAGTACCGCGCGATGTATCAACTACCCGATGTATTTACAATACTTGAGTATGAAGTCAGTGAAGTGGGTAAGTACGAGAGATAACAATATAGTTAACTAACATGTAATTGAAAGGACTTGACTGATACAATGAAGAATGTGAGGTAATTAAAGATTTTTTACTTACAAGACACTTAAACAGGAATTTTGCACTTTAAAATACATTAATCTCGTATATCTAGGATATCTCGTATATCTTGACGATGAAGATTGTCATTTATTGCAACGACTTCTACTCCAGGTCCAAGCCCATAGAGGTCTGGCTAAAGTGCTTGCCTGCAAAAGATGGGCCCATGCGTCAAGTGCAGATGTTGCGAAAAAAACAAAACGTTTTACTTGTAAACTTTGCATGTAATCGACAAATTTTTGGTACTAAATGGGTATGCTGTTTTGTCCACGCCACGTGTGTCATTTTATCAGTCTAGGGCGTTCAAAACGGATTTTGTATAAGTTTTTAGAAATATTTGGTATTTTTAGTGTTTTGCTATTACATTAAGTTGATTTATCTCTATAATTATAAGTAGGTATTCACCAAAGAATACATAGTGACTGAAACTATTCAATATTATTAATAAATGAAGATTTGATTACTGATTTTTTAACAAGTATGCCATTTTGTACGCCTCTCCTTTACGCAGGTACCGTAGTGATCTTTTTCTAGAGGCATGTATGCAACGTAAAAAAGAATATATAAATAATGTATTTTATAAAATAACTGTTTATAAGAACAAAAGTTTTCATTGCTTGTACCTTATTGGCTGCCATATATATATGAAATAAGCCTTCATCTTCTTATAAGGAACTTGTAAAAAGATATTCGTGAAGCTGTTAGTTATCCGTCAATCAGTCATTACATAGATATAACAATTAGTATTACTATCAGTGGTTGGCGTTCGGCCAAGTGTCTCCCGTTGAACTTGGCGGTTATTCCTGTAACACGAACTCCTGTTGCGCGATGTCTCCGCAACTTTACGATGTTTTGGCGGGAAGTCAACGGGGCTAATTAAGACAATTGTGGTGCTTTTCGTCTATTGGGAAATGTCGTTATTATGACTTCCATCAAAGTTTAAACGATTTCTCAGAGCCACATTCGTTTACTTCCTGGTACGCTTCCTTAGAAACTTAGTTTCTGTTTTCGCGTTTTCTAAAACTACTCGCCGATTATTTTAATGTCGATTATATACCTGAGGATTGCTTTAGAACAATCGATAACTTGGAATAATCTTTTTAAATACGAGTGTATGTATCTATTATTACGAATTTTTCTCTCTCTCTTTCTATGTGTGGTTTAAATCTGTGGTAATTCTAAGTTAGTGTTTAGCTCCTGTTCTGAAAACTTTGCATAAAAAGTTTCACCTTCGTTAACTCTAAAAAGTAATCTAATAGTCATAATCTCTTTCTATCTTCCTGAGAATTGACATAAAAAGTCTCAATGTGTATAAACAATTTAAGACCTTTTACAAACATTTTACATTCTGAGAGGTGGCCAAGGCACGGCAGTGAGATAATGAAAATAGGAAGGATCTATATTATACACTATACTATACAATGTAGAATAACGATAAACTTCCAGAGTAATTTAATACCACTAAGAACACCAACATACTTATTCAACGTGCACAATGCACCAATAGAAAGATTATAGTTACGTCACCATCGCCAATTGGAAAGGAGAGACCTAATGAGTGTATACATATACGGGATGTATTTACAGTATGCGTAAGGGCTGAACTTAAAATGTATTTGCGACTTAACTTGCTCTTGGTTTAAACTTTTTGTGTACTCATACTATGATTTATATAATATATCTCTATAATTTGTGTTTTACTTAATAATTACTGCCGATACATGAAAAAATATTGAAAGATTTTTTGTAATTTACCCATTTCTTATGGCTCATATTGACCACATTCAGCAAAATTACTAAAACTCAAAAAATACCTATTTATATTTGTTTGATAAATGACTACCGACTACAATAAAACCTTAATTCTAAGAAAACTCAGATATAATGGGATTCACAATCTATTGTTGACAGGGAGTAATAACACAAAATGCCGGGTTTATTTAATTTTGGCAAGTCGCCCACTCGACTCATAGATTTTGATATATTTTCACGGTTGCATTCACTGATTTTTTTAAAACTACAACATCAGAAACGATGTAAAATTGCTGAAGTTGTAGAATCTATTTTTTAACATGCCTTAGCGTAGGATGTGTGGCATATGTAATGGGTCTATTGATGCAAATATTGGGACAAATACTTGTAACAATCTCGCAATCGCAATAATCGGGCCATGAGATTAACGGAATGCGAGGTATGATTGTCAAATACGTAAATAAATATTTGGCGTAAAAAATAAACTAAAATGTAAATATTACATCTCGTTTTAAAAGCATAGCATGTAAATCTTGTTTTATTTTTGAATCAGAAATTTGAACCAGGGTAAGCACTTCTTTAAAGCAGAACTGCTACATGTTGTTCCCAAGTTTAAATTTAATACTAGAGCCCGAACTAGTCATACTAAACGTGTAACGTTTGCAATTCAACTGAAATTGGTGTACGTAAGTAAGCCTATCTAATTATACTAGATCAGACCAGATGAAAAAAGTACAAAACCATCGTCTATAAAACTAAAAATAGTCATTGCAAGATTTAAATCTTTCAAACGTTTTTCAAAGTATCCTTCAATCTCTTAATTTATACAATGTTCCAGGTTATTTACACAAATTGTATACAATAAAGTACTTGACGTGTTATAAAAAACCTATAAAATAGTCATAAACTACGGAAATGTTTATTAGGATTTGGAGAAACCAATAAGAAAATATACAAATTACAAATGTTTTCTCAGATCATTCTATATATTTTTATAATCAGTTTATATTATGGAATTGTGAACCAAGGTTACATCAGTTAGAACACGTAACGCTAAACATATTTACTTGAAAACCCACTTTTCTTATTCTTTATGAGAGTCTTTAAAAGGGGGTCTTTATTTTATTTCTTAAATCTTTTTTTTATTCATCAGATTGAAGTAGCAAACGAGCATGCGATCTACTTGATGGTAATTGGTGATTGCCATACCGCTATTAATAAGGAACTTTATACAGAACAGGGATTCTATCTGAAGTTGATCAAAAGTGTGTTGTTACTTCCGAGGACAAGATGATCGCCTCATATATAAATGAGCCGACAACCACATCTCAGTACTGCTTCACGCGCGTTACACCTACTTAGGTGTGGCGGTGTTATCACCCCCATCCAACTACACCTTGATATATCTTTTAAATTCACTCAAATACGAATACTCTTTGTAATCATGTTTTTTTTTTAGTATATAATTATATTTTTATTGCGAATATTAAAATATATAAAGACAAATAAAAAAGAGCAAACTGAAGTTGCTCCATAAAATCGGTTAAAAAACTAGTGTTGAAATGTGAGGTTTTGTGAAATGTGTTCACATTCATGAGTATATTTTCGGACTCAATCGAATATTTCGAATTCCTTCGCGAACGTTATCTGCTAACTAATATAATAAATATTTTTTCCTACCTACTTGCATATACCGAATCAATATGATGCTAGATATTTCCACACGTCATCATATTCATAATTTTAAAGTGAAATGAATATATTAATGATATATAGATATTCATAGGCGTGATGACAAGTTAATAAATATTACCAAGATATCCGAAGAAGTGAGAAAAGATTTCTAGCTGCGCTATTATGTGATGCGACTTGCCTACAAAACATATTGCTCAGATTGTTAGACATGTTCTCGCATCACGAACTGAGTGGAGTTTCAATAAATCAATGATTAAAAATTACACTGTCGGAATAAGGCTATCAAATCCCCTGCCGGTGGAAAGCCATGGGGATACCGAGGTTGCAAGTGGTAAGATTAGAAGCTTGATCCTAAAAGGACGACTGTACTTATCACATATCATCGTAAACACCCAAAAGTGTATGATAAGCACTACAGCTCTTCCAGGTAGCGCCAGACAAAGGCATCGCGGCGATGGCCACTAAGGTGGTTTTAGTGACTGAAACCTAACATGTGCTCTAATGGCTCCGAGTACCCTTTGAAGATATCCCGTCGCCAAAAAGGGTGGTAGAGCCAAAATATGAAATTTCAGTCAACTATAAAAGACTCTTCTATGCCATTACTACGAGCTTATTACGTTATCAAATAAAATAGTATGGTATCAATATGACGCAGTCAACTAACCAATTTAAATCTATTATTCTTTTAAAATGCAATGTCTTCCTAATTAAATATTCTATAACAAATACTCCTGAACGTCTGAGGCTGGCATTTAATTATACACAACACCGATCCCTATTGCATCAGACTGCGGACAATTGTCTTAAACAAAGGCCGTAAGAAAATTAATCAATTCCAATATCTTTGCACTGGACGAGTACAGCGCAAAAATAAACGTGGAATTCGAACATTAAGTGGCAATAAACACTTTGACATTCGAAATTGCGTTTAATTAAACTCAGATTAAATAATTCCTAGAAAATGTTTAAGTTTTCGTACCGTTAGCAAGTTTATATGTCGATTCTTGAATGTTATTGGTTTAATTAACGAGGATATTGATACAGAAAATAAGAGTCGGGCTTAAGACGTCTATATTAATGCTTTAATTTACAATTACAGGAATGTTAAGCGGAAATTAACGAATCAATTTTCTTTCTTTCATTTGTATAATTAAATACAGTGAAATTTGTCAAACTAAGAAGTACTTGTTATATAGATATATGTATATATAACTCCTACGTGAAATTATTTTTGAAAGCATTACTTATTGATGCTTGGTTAGGAGAAAAAAATATTAAAAACGTTAAAAACGTTATCAACATGATCTTGTCTCTCTATAATTGCTTTCGAGTCATTTCAGGCAGTGGCGTGGAGGAGGGCTACACGAGGCAGTGCCCGGGCCCCACAAACACAGGGGGGCCCGGGCCCCCAAACTCAGACTCTAACTTACAAACTATAAATTGAACTAGTGAAAATTTCTCTTACATTCGGAATATAAATAAACAAAATAATTATTTTTTTGCCTCAGGGCCTTCGGTTACCCAGCTACGCCACTGATTTCAGAGCACCTTTAAAGGTTATGATTTGTAATTTTTTAAAGAGATTTTTCGCGCATTTTGCCCAAAATACCTACATGCGCGTTTAGCCACATCATGTCGGGTATAAACATGAAAATCATCAATATTCTCTTGGCAGAGACTCAATTAAATGACATGACATATGATGTCCAGAAATACAAAAACAAGGGGACGTTGTATACAACATACGGAAATTTCTCTTAATAAGTATAGCGTCCACGGTCATGGTCACAATGACACAGTCATATGTGTATTATTCTAATGATTGTAACGTTATAGTGTTACATTCGTATTACATTATTTTATTACTTTATTTTTTTTACATTAATATTCATAACTGGCGGTATGAAGGTATTTATCTGTGCCTATATCAATGCATTCCTTTATCTGTTGCGTATGCGATGCGTAGTCTGTGCCTCGCACAAATTCAGGGCGCTGA
>DWNE01002316.1:0-19191 GCA_018249875.1 Cecropterus toxeus | reverse complement strand
TCTTGAAGCACATGAATTGTTATAATAAGTACGGTTTTGTATATTTGTATGTAAAATTAATTATATTTTAAATAATTTCGTCGTTTTATTTCCATATAATTGTCGGTTTTATAAGTCAAAGTCATTATCATATATAATATCTTATTATGCAATTACATTAATGAAATAGAAAAGAAAATACGTGATACTGTTCATATATAAAAACGATCGGTTCAAGGACTGAAAAGTAAGTAAATGATAAAACTTACTATTGTATTTAGTTTTTCTTATGTTTCAAAGTCCAACAAAACTAAACTATTGAATTTAATGTTAAGAACAATAAATATTTACTATTCGTATGTCCAGGTAACATTTAGTGTCTGATTCATTAGAATTTAATCTTTCTGACAAAATATTACAGTTTAAATATTAAAGCAATTTTGCTCTTTTTAACATGGTTAAACCGGGAACGCATTTATTGATCAATATTATTTAAAATGACTAATCCACTGCCTATGGACGTCTATATCCGACTCCATATAGAACAGGGGCTCTATCTGAAGTCAATCACACGCGTTGCTATTCCCGAGTACTGAAATGGTCACCTCATATATAAGTGAGTACAACCACACCCTTCCACCTCACGCAAGATCTGTTTTACATTAGAAACAGGTGTGACGGTGGTACCTTCTGGGTCGAAACATACTGGTTTAACCACCACTTATAGATTTTTCTAACAGATAGAAGTAGCAAACGAGTATGCAATCCACCTGGTAAGTGGTTACTGTCGACCATGGTTATCTGTAAGCAACTTCATATAGAACAGATATTCTATCTAAAGTCGATCACAGATACGTTGCTACTCCCGAGGACTAAGATGCTCGTCTCATAATTATATAAGTGAGCCGGAATGAATGCAATATAATTATTGAAACAGAATAGTAGATGTCATAACGTATAATTTATTATAATTAAAGTTACGATTTGAAATATTATGCTATCTATTTAGTTTAAGAAATAAATGAAAACTTTGACCCTAAAAGCTGATATGATCTTTTCTTTTCTTAGCGGCCAATTCTTGGTAACTGCCTACACAAACGCGATGTAATTGGTCTCTCAGAAACTGCTAAATATTTCGATAAAATGTTGTATTCTGATCAAGTTTATACTAGATGAAGTACTCGTACTACATGAAGTTGCTTCCGATGTCCATGGGCGGTGACCACTTACCATCAGGTGGACTGCATGTTCGTTTGCTACTTCAATCTGATATAAAAAACGTTAAGTATAAATTAGGATAGGTTATTATTACCCAAGTGTGTCAGAAGCAGGGTAATGTTTTTTCTTTGGCACGTACTTACTACAGCCCACGTCTGGACGGAAGTGACAGGCTATACAATTTTATTTATGTTATATAGTTACAATATTTTTCTTATACATCACCGACGGAACACGAACAAGAAGCTCAGCCGGTTTGTTTTTCCTTTGAACATTTCACTTGTGTTTACCCAACAGCGTCAGAAGGAGGGTGATGTTTTTTGAGCGTATGTATATATGTTTGTTTATATTTTCATCTGTTCGCCACGCGCTACAACCCAAAGAGCTTGACAGATTGTGACTTATCATTAGAATCTTACCAGTTTGCAGAGTGACATAGGCTATACCGGGTGTAATCGTTAAGTGTGCATAGGCGATTATTCCGTAACTATTACAGATATCAAAAAACTTTAAACTGATATCGAAAGTACTTCACCTAATGAGTAAAAAGACAATAATAAGTTTTTAAAAATAAATCGAGAAATATCCAAAAACAATACATTAAACACTCTCATACATTTTATTTCTTAGTAAGTTCAAAACTTTGTATTCAAAGCAGATATTCGAAGTGACGTCCTTGTTGTGCAAAATAATAATGACGAGCTCTATTTACAGTTTCGAAATAAACTTTTCTTAAAATGTTCGGAGTAATTAAATCAATTGCAAGACGTACATGACTCTGTAACTCTTCTATGTTTTCTACCTTTCTACTATCTCATACTAAATGTATGGGAGTGTTTAATGTATTTTTTTTGGATATTTCTCGTTTTATTTTAAAAAGTTATTATTGTCATTTCACTCATTAGGTGAAGTACTTTCGATATCAGTTTAAAGTTTTTTGATATCTGTAATAGTTACGAAATAATTGCCTGTACGCACTTAACGATTACACCCGGTATATATATTAATATATATTTCTCTAGCAGTCGAGTATGCATCTGATCGCAATTGTTAGCTAACGTCTATGGACATCCACAGAAAAACTCAATATAGAAGATGAGTATCCTGGAAACCCATCATAGATTGCCATTACTGAAGACCGAGCTAGGTGCTTTAAATGTAAGTAGAAACCAATATAACTAACTATGTATATGTAATTAATTTTATAAAGTTCCCGGTGTGGAGTACCAATTTCTTTGGAAAATAACTGTATTACCTAACACAAACAAAGACGTAACAATTTATAAACGTTACATATTAACACGGTAATATTAGCGTGGTATTACTTTTACATTCTTTAAATAGAATGAAAGCAACACATAAACACATACTTCGTTTTAAATATATTTTAGCAAGTATATTAAGCCTACACACGACAGTAAATCCTTGACCTTACTCCGGGTAGGCGGTAGCCAGACGCTCAGCCTCTGGCGCCCTGCTGACGAATAAATACCGATTAACGTATATTACCGTCTATTGAATCCCCAATCGAGATGATTTTGCGGCTTCACCGTACCTACTGATTTTATAATATGGATAAAATATAAAATATTTCTAGGTATTAATATTACGTACTTATCTTAATTTGCTAATAATTTGTAATAAATGATAAGAGGTATGAATAATTTCGTATGAAACTCTCGACAACGTCCAATCTATAGACCTATGTATTAAATTTCAGTCACATTATTAAAAAATAAAATATAGACTACGAGTTATTATTAGTAATCTTCTTTATCATATAACTCAACCGTTACTCAAACCGAGACGATGTTAGTATTTACACTACAATTATATTTTTTTAAATTAAAATCTTGATAATTTCCACTCTTTAGCTCTACAATTAATTAATCCCTTTGGCATATTATGTTCTTCGTATTTCGACTTTGGTAACAATTTCGCCATTTCTATTTGGACCAAACAATGAAGATGATATGTTCCGATACAAAATCGATATGAACTGCTTTATGTAGACGATTTTGAACTAGTCTGTTGAAGACAAATCATGTTAAATTGCGAACATTTAAAAGCATTTTTCTATAATATAAAAGTAGAAACAACGTGCAGGCATAATAGTAAATAGCCACTGCCACCCATAGACATTTGTAATCAACCCCACATAAAATCAGAGACTTACCTATAGCCAGATGCATTGCTATCTCTGAGAACTAAGTTGGTAAGCCTCGGATAAGTATATCTTTCTTACTACAAACTTCGGAGCAGAACACAGCAATTCATAACACTGCTGCAGGTTTGGTAGTGTTAGTTTATCTCATTGAATTTTAGTATCAGTCTCGTAGAATATCATAACGTCGGCACGTAAAACAGAGCTGTCCTTGACCCAGCTACTGATCGGTATGCGACCAGTAAAACAATATTGGCGAAATAACAGCTGGAATACTAAATACGTGAATATTAACATAATATTATCATCATATATTGTAATGTCCCGCGCCTACTCGTGTACGATGATTTTACTGTATAGTAAATTTATGTTTAATGTACACACATAAAATATAATTATAAATGCCCGGGCGGACGTAATTCTGTGGCTATTACCGTACTTAGCCTCTGACCTTTATAGTTTTCTTATTTTGTTTAAAGTAAAACTACTGATATTCAAACGATATAACTGTACAGAACCGTCCTTTTACGAGAAATTTGTTTATAAATAAAATTATCATTTCGGCTTTTACATTTTTTCCAAAAATCATATTTTTTGTCGACTTCAGCTTGTCTCTCTGTATTTTAGACGACGTCGACAGTTACATATTGTATATATCTGTTATATATTTTAAGTTACAACCTGTTTGTTACATTCGCTAAAAGTAAGAATGTTCTACACAGCCTTACTTTTACAAAATACTATTTCAATTTTAAGTTATTATCAACTTCACTCACCGATTTACCTACTCAAGCAATACGGGAACCTTAGCTCTCATAATATTTCACTATAGCGAACCAGCTATTCTTTTCATCTTGCTGGCATTTTACCAAGCGACTTTTTATTCAACTATGTACAAAGGCATAGTAAAATTGGTAGGGAGAGCAATCAATGCTCCACAGAAGAAAGATCTCAGAGTTCTTTTTATTTCCCATCTATAGACAGACGGTTTTTAAAGATCGTCGATATTGAATATTGGAAGTAGAATTAAAATAACGTTTGGTATTTTCAGCTCAGAGGTGAAGCTTCGGCCTATAAGATACAATAATAAGTTTACTTAATTGTATAGTTTTACTCGTAACTTTTCGCAAAATGGAGTTTTAATATTTTGCCATGCGTCTTCTGTATGTGGAGTGTAACGTGGGACATCATCTTTGTCGTCTTCTAAAATCGCCATTTGTTGAATAGTTAGTGTCTTGTTTTCATCGCATTCGAATATTTTTCGTCATTATGGATACGTTCAAAAAAATTGAAGGCTTCATGTAAACATAAACATGTTTTATGACGTTCCCCAACAATAGTAGGACAATCCACGTCCATTAATCGTTATAATAATAAATAATTCAATAAATTATACCGGCTATAAGCAGATATACAACGTAGAGGGAAGTCTCGTAGTTGGATTCGATTTGCCCGCGAAGGTCGAAGGATCGGACGCGGCAGTAATTTAATTTATGTACATCTAGAATATAATTTCAGAAAGGAACCCGTCTTCGCGAAACTTCATTCAACAGTATTTGAATACGTTTAGCCTTTTATAATAAGTAAAGATTGTATTATGTAAGACCGCCTTTTGTATTTTACCATGCTTGTCTATGTGAATGTGATTGTACAATTATACAGTAAATTAGGTCGTATCTTTTTATTATTTTACACAATGTTTTACAATTTTTTTTCGTGGCACGACCTCCCTGGAAAGAAAATACACCGTAACATAACGAGAATCATTTTGTTAACATTTTTATATTAAAATATATCTAAGTTTTTAAAAGATTATCTTTTTTTACCTTCTTTTCTCTTGACCTATCTCGCGATCCGACATTGACATCGCGATCCCAGGGTCTCGTCCCGAAGTTTTAAAAACACTGATTTAACACTTGTCGTTCCCAACATGAAGGGCCTAGTGTTTCCTCCGATGTATAATACAAATATAACCCAATTGATTAAACTTATCCTAAAGAAGATTTTAATATTCTACAGAATCTCCGCCTTTTAAAATTCTGAGCATAATCAAATTATAACCATAAGCTTTATACGTAATAGTTGCCGAAGAAGTACTTATTCGTTGGGAATCTGTATATAAGACCAGACAGTATTTCATTTCTATCGTTATATAATTTAATGTTATTGTCATACATTTCGATACAACACTAGGTACCTAATCCCCCACAAATCTCTGACGTCAATACCTAAGAAGCAATGACTTCGCATTCGTGTTGATCGTAAACATATTTGTCAAAACATAAACCTCGCCGCCATTCCACGTTTGGAATAACAGAATCTATAAACATGAACACTTTTATGTCCATATTATTTTCTTCCCGAAAGTTAACTTTGCGTATCTGCCATCTATAAAATCTGCTTATGTCGGCACCAGTATTACAGTTTTATCTTTATTTTTAAATAGGTTTTGAATTTAAAAATTTTATCCGACTGCGTCAGAAGAGGGTGATGTTTTTCGAACGTATGTTTTATTGTATGTATACATGCATATGCATTTCGTTAACTACAGCCTCGACTTAACAGATTGACATATGACATATCATTATTATTAGTTCAGTTTGTACATAGGCTATATTTTTTTTCAAAATGGCGCCTATAAATAAGGAAAAAAGGCGGGAGATGACTATTGTATTATAATGACAATATGGCTATTAAAAGAAAGCTAGTAAGCAGACCATTACGAAAATAAATTAACTTTTATGTTACTATTTTGATGAAAAGTCATAATAAGTTAAATTAAATACGTCATTATAAAAGCTAAAAGTCATTTTTAATCTGTGGGGTATTTTGTTTTCATATTTTTAACAATCTTTCTTGTTAATTTAAATATTTTTGTCTAGTGTATAAATGTTAAGTATGATTACCACATGTTTGAAAGTTCATTGCTGTTACGTTGTTGTCATAATAGTGAAGCTCAATTAAGTAAATATCAAAAGGCGCATATGCAAGACGTGCACGGTATTATTGTAATCATAAATTTAATTAGTTTTTTTCATGAATAACCTTTAAAAATGTTTATTAACATAAATTATTTCTAGCGTGAAGCAATTCTAGCGTTTCGGTGAAAAGGTTTGGTTGCCGGCTCACTTATATATGAGGCAACCATCTTATTCCACGGGAGGAGAATAAGCGCGTCTGTGATCGACTTCAGATAGAGCCTCTGTTCTATATGAAGTTGCTTACAGATGTCCATGGGCGGCAGTAACTACTTACCATCAGATGGACGGCATGCTTGTTTGCTACTTTACTTTTATATATTTATATGACTTCATTGAATTTCCAGATTTAGGTACTGGAAGAAATACCAGATTAGGTATATTTATACGACTTCATTGAATTTCCAGATTTAGGTACTTAAAAATCGTCCCACTAACGGTAAAGAAATAAAATATCTCCTCCAAAGTAGGAACAAGAACAAACCAAAGTTACATCCAAAATATAGTCTTCGACAAACAAAATGAATTACAACGATGATATAATTAAATTTTTAAACAAACACGTGTGTCATGAAAACTGCGGTTACCGGCGTGTCGCGCTCCCGTGGTTATCGTACAATATTATTTCATGATGTTTATCTTTACTGTTCATTTGTTATTTTATATATGTACATATATGATGTTTCGGGGCTGCGTGGGATTGAGATGCAACTAGGTTCTCGGAACCAGGCAGATGCCTGTAACAATGCACTAGTAAAATGGTTAAACACATTATAACAAAAAACCCGGCTGCTTTAAACGATTTTTTTGGTTCATAATGATAAATTTTATTTAACGCTTTAAATAAGTTTTTGTCAAAATAGATAACAGTATTATTATATATATATTTTTTGGATTGGTCTATTAACTTTCATTTTGATATCCATATTGTGGTGATAGTAAAAAAGTCGTGCGTTTTCCCTCGCTTTTTCTCGTATTTCAAGGCGCCTTTTTTAGAATCATATAGTCTATGTCACTTTCCAAACTAAGACGATTGTAATGATATGTCGTACGTCACGATCCGTCGATCCGTTTGGGCTGTAGTGCGTGCCAAATAAATGGACATACATACAAAGACAAACAAACAAACGTACATACATACATACGTACACTCGAAAAACATTACAATCCATGTTAACAATACAACACATGTTTAACGTACTGCGTTTTTACCCGGCTTTTTAACGCAGCCGGGTAAAAACGCAGTACGTTAAACAAATGTTTAGGGCACTTCTTCTGTACAAACAATAATTAATTTGAAAGTATGAAGAAATACATATTACACAAATAGCCAATGTCATTATAATATAATTATTTATTGGAAATTAGAAATTTTATCTCACAGTAAAATAATTAAGTAAATTTTAATAATCTCTCATAGATATTATGACCGCCTGTACCTATATAGCCTAGCTCTACTATTACATAAACGACAACATGAAACAAAATAAATACCTTACACATTTGTAAAAATCAGCTACGTGCAAATCATACTTACCCAACTATGGTTCCGTACCATTATCTATAAAAAAGAGTAAAAAAATCACGTTTGTTGTATTGGAGCTCCACTTAAATGTTTATTGTATTCTGCTTTTAGTATTTTTATTATGTTTGTAGTTTTTAGTATTTTTTGTTGTAGCGGCAACAGAAGTACGCCCTCTGTGAAAACTTCAACTGCCTAACTATCACGGTTCCCGAGATAGAGCCTAGTGACGGATAGAAGGACAGACGGACAGACGGACAGACGAACAGACGGACAGAAGAAGAGACGAACAGCGGAATCTCCGTTTTTGCCCGGTAGGGAACCCTAAAACATACAACCTCGTATCAAAAACACGTTCCAAGTTATGTAGTATTCAATATTTTATGAACAAAACAAACATTGTCATTAAGCGGTTAATCGTAGCGAGTTGTGATGCTGCAAAATAATAATTTTACGCAAATTATCTCCGGCAGATAATTTAATCAGATACGTATTAATTTCATTACACGTGCTTCGCAAATACGATACCAGCGAAACATACATGTTACGTAACAATATACCAAATACAAAATAGTTTATTTTTGTTTTAGTAGACCCTATAAGTTGATGAAATCCGTATTTTTTATCATTAAGGATACGTACCTAATATGTTCCCTAAATAATTTATTTTTATCTTTCCACGAGATGATCAGTCGTATTTTTTTTCCCTGTCATCTACAAAACGTCTTTATATAAATGAGCTTTTGGCACTCGTCTTAACAATAGTTTTTAAAGTAACGACTAGGTATTTGTAGTTACCATCTGATCGGTCAAATATTTAGAGGATCATTAAATGATTGATTGTTAATCAGTTTGTGAAATAATCATATATAATCATTGCAATTCATTCTTAAAGATCAAGTGCTACGATTTTTGAATCGACCTAAAATGTTCATATTACAGCACATGATTTACGTCTACCTTCTTGGAGTAACAAATACAAACTTTCCAGGTGGTAGAGCGAGTGTAGTTCGACCGGGGAGGTAGCATCGCTACACCTATTTCATATAGGTACCAAAGAGTTCTTGGTTCTTAATTGGTTCTTGCGAAAGGGTGTGGTCGCCGACTCATATATGAAGCGCCGATCTTAGCCCTCGGGATAGCCACACATCTGTAATTGATGTAGATAGAACACTTGTTTTATACGAAGTTGCTTACAGAAGCGGCAGGCGGCAGTAACCACTTACCATCACGTGGACTGCATGTGTTTGCTACTTCATGTGATAAATGAAAAACTAACAAGAGAAACAGCTTCACAGTAAAATATAACTCGAGTCCTGCAGTTTCAACAAATCTGTACTCCACTGCATCCCTATTTCATACAACCGTATGTGAAATACATATTATACATACAATAATAGCAGAGATCTCGTTAGCTAGCCACATACGACACACGTACACAATACGCTGTAACGCGACTCGTAGTTTCATACGAAATCTTCTATCTACTTTTATAATATTTTGTATATTTTACTGCTGGCGTATTTCGTATTCAGTATAAAGCTTAGTTTAGTATAAGGATGTGGTAAAACTGGGATACTTTCGTGAAGGATCCTACTAGTTTAAAAGCCTAGGAACGAAGGAAGAACTCAATTCTAGGAAGCTAAAGACACTAATCCTATCTGAAGTCAATAAAAGATTGATAACCCTGCGACTATGCCGAGTACTGAATTGAAACGACTTGTACAAGTAAAATAGGGTAATATTATAAAAAATAAGCTTTTTTTAACTTTTTTTTCACAATTGCCGCACCCTTTCATTTGATGCCCATGTCACGAGAGTGCATAAAAATACTTGTTATTAATTAATTAAAACTATTACCTTACTAATTAACTTACTAATTTAAATTCATTTGACAGATTTGATACTCATTCTAACGAGCCAAAAACGTAAGTTAAATAAAAACGAGTTATCAATCCAATAAGAAGAAAATCGATATTAAAAACACTTGCTACAAATATAAAAAAGCAAATTAAAAAAAACTTCATAATGAAATCTAATAACACGAAATCAGAAAATACTAAAAAGAGAAACAGTTATGACGAAGATTCAAGTGATCTGCAAAGAGCTCTAGCATCAATTGTACATATTTTCAATCGATAGCCTTATATAGATGATGAACTGACGAGATCAAACTCCGTGGGCAGATACGCCCTCCACCCTGCATTTCGCCCACGTATTGCAAAGGTTAAGGGGGAACGATCATGCGCAATGGACAACATTGCAACGCAACAAGTTTCGACCTTAAGGCATAGGGATGATTTCTAGAAATTACGCTTTCAATCGTTTTTATATCCTTGATTTATAATACAAAAAACGTTCAGCAATTAATTTGTATATACTTAAATAATAAACGCTTTCTACACTCATATCCCCACACTAGGATTTTCTCGTGTGTCGTGGGTGCCATGGGCACACAAGGACGAATACACAAACACCCAGACCCAGAACAGAAATCTAAACTCATTATTCACTTTTCTGTCTGGCCGGGGATCGAACCCGGAACCCACTATGTGTCAGACCGGTATGGCCTTATACTAGTTTATTAAAGCTGTAGAGCCAAAAGGGCCAACAAGTGTCTATTTCAAACAAAAGGCTGCCTATAATACTTTCTCTAACGTTGACGTTATGTTGACGTTATGTATAGAAAGTTAGCATAACGATGTCTTGGAAAGTGTTCCAAAAAACGTAGGAACTGGAAATTACTAAATGTTGATAATTCCCAAAAACAGAACCTTACGAGTACCGTTAACAACGAAGCCTTGTAGAAAGCTGACATATTTTATCATAAAATGCATCACATAGCTACATACATATGTACACTTATTAACTATGTACTACTACCTACTTTCCCGACACTCATGCTTTCACTGTGGTACACTTTTTCTCGAGGGGGAAACCTTGAAAAGGTACCAGACTCCGTGGGAGCGACGCCGGATTGTGTGGGATTTTTAACGCATTAAAACCTCCCCGGTGGCCGTCCTCAGCGTTGTGTGGAGGACTCCGGGATCTCCAAAAGAACGCAACCGGAGTCCTCCAAGCGCTATTCCCCTTTCTGGCTTATTCCCCGTGAGAATTAGCGCTCACCGTATTTCCTGGAGTGTACGTTTTGCGGGGTCGCTTGGCTGGAAGGTTTGAGCTCCCACTATTATCTCCCGCAACCCCGAAAGCCAATTTTTAGTCGCTTCTTACGACAGGCAGGGGATACTATAGCCCTATTCTGGTCGCGGACTACAAGGACAACATATGACCATCTACTACCTACTTCCCGACACTCATGCTATTGTGATACCCACGCAATGCAAAGGTTAAGGACAAATCTGTGCTTCCATACAAAGCGGTCCTGTTCAGTTTTAATTAATATAATTGACACGTTATCAGCCCTCCACAGCGTTTATGCATCGTTTAACATATAAAACTTGGTATTAATTCGCAGTCAAATAAAATCTCGTTTTTATACTGTGCGTTTATTACCAACCATAATCGAATACATCGCATTCAAATCAATATTAAATTGCGTTTTATCCTTTTGTGCATTTTACTCGAATAATTTTATATCTGTCGTGTCAGAGTTTAGAATTTTCATAATACATTGAATATGAAGAAATAAAAGCTATTCCTATTTTCCCTTGTCCTATTTTCCCCTCAAAGAACTTCTGGACATCCATAATTTAAATCTCAAAGAGGCTTTATATTTTGTAGAAGTTATCTATGTATGGAAAAAATCATTCATTTTATCACTTCCTTTAACAGTAAAATCAATTGTAAATATATCTACTTACAGGAGAGTCCTGTAGAATATTCTTTAAGGATATACAAATAAGTAAGTATAAAGTAAGGGGAATCTTGAAGCAATAAAGCAAGCAAGAAAGCGAGAAATAAAAATTGCTTAGACAGGAGTATCTTTTTTGTCTTCCATCGATAAATATCAGAGATAATGTATTTTGGAACCTTCGGTTACTCAGAAAGACATCAGAGACTTACCGACTCTATTCGTCGACTTCAACCACGTCAGTGCATTTAAATCTCTTTATAAATATCTATGTCCTTATCTTCACGTTATGAGACGTTATCGAGTAACATTTAGCTAGTTTATAAGTATATGAGTTAAATACTTACAATATTATATGATTTTAGACTTTTTTTATAAATATGAAGTAGCAAGCGAGCAAGCAGCCCACCTGATGGTAAGTGGTTACTGCCGCCCATGGACATTTGTAAGCAACTTCATATAGAACCCGTTCTATTCTATATGATGTCGACCACAGATGCTTTGCTACTCCCGAGGACTGAGATGGTCACCTAATAAAAATGAGCCGGCAACCATTGTATTATTAAATTGATACATTTTAATATGTTACGGGTATTAATAATATGCGGTTTTTTTTTATTTCTTTTGGTCGATATTTTACAGCTGTTACAGAAGTTACATGGATCGCATCACAGCGAAACTGCGTTGACCACGCATATTATAAGTACCCGTTACATAATAAAACGATGATGATAAACATCAAAAATAATATATGTATATCATAAACTAATATCTATGTCAATAATCAATAACACTGTCCCAATAATATAATCGATTAACTTAAAAGCATACGGTATTTTACTGACAATAAAACGCATCTGCTAATAAACCGTTCACAAACTAGCAAGTAAATCATGGTATTAAATGTATTTCATAAATTTCCTGACCGTTATTCAATGTTCGGTTAAATTAACATAATGAGTATCGACAACAACGCGTAATTACTAACGGAAATACCACAGAGACCGCTGAAGAGAGCCCACTAATTGTGGAATCAAATATCAGAAACGGTGAATCAATAAAATCTATAACAGATCGCTTCTTGGAATCTTGTACGGCGTTGTTAGTATAGTATTTAATCTAGTATAATATATAATAGTATAAGAATATTTATATAGAATACACTTTAGGACAATCCTTTATATGTAAAATTTATAAAAGTTTTCGCTTTTATATGTATTGAAAAGTTATCTGCAGACAACCCCGTCTAAAGTCTCGTACTATCTGAAGAGATGAAGAAATAAAATAGAGTCCAAATTTTACTAAAGTTATAATTGAAAAATGTTTGTGAGGATGTATGAGTTTCGTACTCTTTGGCGCAGAAATTACTGGTCCGATTTCGCAGAAATTTGGCAAACAGATAGTTTATGAGTTAGATTAACATAATTCTCACTAACGTGGTAGACGTGATGCCTGTCCATATGGTATAATGTTATCTACTAGGTTATTACCGCGGCCAGCATGTTGATTTGCAGTATAAATACTGCTATCTCACGCTGACTAGTTCTGACTCTTCGGCGTGTCTAATTATTAGACTATCGAATAATAATTATTTAAGTATTGGATTTACCAAGATATACTTATTGTCATACCAAAAAAGACTTAATTAAGGGTCATGTTATATTCTTATCATAACGTTTATATTTAGTTTAAAGTATGTTACAATAGGTCAAAAAAGGTTAAGTAAATATGTGGTTCCTGCATTCGAACTATACGAGTCGCTTTAGACCCTAAAAATATTTTATTACAGCATCGGTACAGAAGTTCCTTCGTAAGAAATATCGGTTGAACGGAGCCACGAATCGATTGTTCCGTGATTCAAATGGTATCTCATAATTGTCTACGTTAGGACATTTTTGAATATATCAGAAACGGGAATAGAATCGACGATGTAGTTGCCGTCACAAAATATATGCACATCTTAAATTCATAAACTATTTCAAAATTTTGCACGAGGTAAGTCACACGTTACCGTGGAACATATTCTTATAAAGTACTAGCTGCGCCACGCAGTTACACCCGCGTTTATTAGAGGACAATCTATTAAAAACAAACAAATATAGCGTGATGTTATATAGCCTAAAGCCTTCCACGTTAAATTTACTATTCAACACACAAATATTTTTTCAATTCGAACCAGTAGTTCCTGAGATTAACGCGTTCAACCAAACAAACTCTACTGCTTTATAATTTTGTTGTAACAGGAGTTGTACCTAAAGTCGCTCACAGATGAATTGCCACTCGTGAGGACTACGATCCTCGTCTCATATAATAAGTAAGCCAGTAACAATACATGATTCACGTTAGAAATTGGTCTGACGGTCTTACTTCCCCGGTCGTACTGCAATGGTTCTACCATTTGGTGACAAATTTTAAATTTGGGAAAATTGAGATTATCAAGTATTTAATTGACGGGGTATTCACAAGAGGCAAAGTTATCACTTAAATACGATCTATCACAAACAACTACTTTGAATATGTTGGAGATGATCATTAGTTAGGACGGTAAACAAAGCGGGGCACGAGTTTCGAGAGATGGCAGCACTATCTACAACAGAACCTAAGAGGGGTGGTGCGCGCCATCGGCGCTCAGTTACCATTCTGCCGTCGTGGAGAGTGGTACCTCCACTCTAGGAACTGTTATTCGTTTGATTTGCTCGCTGTGGTTTATATTGTATTAAATCGGTAATAATAAAAGTGATTATAGATTATTTTCTCTATCTCTTTGCTCGACTATCCACCTGAAGTCGTAAGTGTACCTAATAATTCTGACTATCCGACAAATACAAAGTTTGAAAATTTTAGTTAAAGTCACAATTTGATAATAGAAATGAAAGATAAAAGACTACGAATCAGTTGCAAATGTCCGTGGGTGCTACCCACGAACATTTGCACTAAGCACTAACTAGCATATAGAATTTTCGTCCAAAACAATACTATATCCTTCAAAGTCAAATTACATAAATGTTTAAGTCTGACGACAACACCACCATTCATCGACATTCCACCGTGTCATTGCTCCTAGGACGACATCTACCTTAAAAACGTTAGTTTACTTCTTACACATGCATTGTAAGGTCGCAAACCTAAGGAAATATGCAATAACAACGGCTATTGGGGATCGCCTATAAATAGCGTTATTAAAATCCTATCGCGGCCGGCTGTTGAACCGCGAGGCGCCGCGAGGTGCGCCTGCAATAATTGTCACAATGATACCATTTGATTAATCGCTTACTATGACATACTTCAATCTTACTTATAAAGGAGAAAGTTGATAAGAATTTTTATATGATCCGATTGTAGTAGCAAACGTGCATGCAGTCCACTGGTATCCTGGTTACTGCCGAGCATGGACATCTGTATGCCCCTTCATATAGAACGAGGTTCTATCTAAAGTCGATCGCGGATGCATTGCCACTCCCGAGGATTAAGATAGTCGCTTCATTTTAAAGTGAGCCGGCAACCACACACTTGATGGAGATGCGGCGATGATTATGACCTAGATTAATACGTACGACACTTTACTTAACAAAATTTTTGTCTACTTTTCCACCAACACGATTTTCACACATAAGCTAAACACGAGGTTCTAAAAGTATGTATGAAATATGTATGCAAATTCATATTTTCTGAATAAATATTTCTGAGTAATTTACGCCAGGATATCCTATGTTACTCTCCAAAAGACTAAAAAAATGTCTTTGGCGTTGGCCCAAAACTAGCACACATTGGCAACTCTATCATCACATATTTATCCGAATTAAATGTTTAATTAATAATAAAATCAGTCACATAATACTTTGTTAAAATATATATAAGTTTGAATGCGGTAGAATCAATTGTGGTTCGACTCCAGAAGCAACTCCGCGACTCAGTTCGCAACCACAACAGTGTTAAGCTGCTGTGCTCTGTCTAAAGGGTGTGTTAAGAGAAACTTATCCTAGGCGTTCCAACTTAGTCCTTTGGAGGTAGTAACGCATCTGTGGCCAACTCCAGATAATAGTCTGATCTTATCTGGGGTAGATAACAGATGTCCACGGGTGGCAGAGGCAACTTGCCATCTGGTGAACTGCATGCTCGTTTGCTACTTCTGTATTATATAAAAAAGAAAAAAAAGAAAAGAAAATTACTGTTTTTCAATAAACTTAAAAAAAAAATTGTAACACTTTTACTTTACAACTAGCTATGCCTAGCAGTTTCAACCGCTATTACATAGCAAAAACTAACAGCGTGATTTCATATAGCCTGTATAGCGTATTACAGCCTTTCTCAATAAATGGACTATTCAACACAAAGATATTTTTTCAATTCGAGCCAGTAGTTCCTGAGATTAGCGCATTCAACCAAACAAAATCTTCAGCTTTACAGTATTAGTATAGATTTTGAGGAGAGTTGTTTCAAACAAGCGATTGAGACGTATTATAATAGCAGAATCACATATTCTGCTATTATAATACGTAATTAAGAAAACGACCTTAAAATAATTATTACTATAACTCATATTACATATTACGTATAAGTATAATATATTTTCTTGTATATTACACGGAAAAAACGAACTCAAATATAATTTAAAGCTCTTATTATTTGTAAGGGCAAAAATTAGACGTTTCGCAATGCGATCTCGAGTGTTCTTGGAATTAATTAAGTTTAATTGCGTCGTGACATCTCAAACGGATCCGGAACTCCACTTATTACATTACACTGAGAGACTCGATAGTTTTACGCGAAGCTTGAAGATATAAAGGCGACTGCACAAATACTCTACACTTTGCTCTCGATTACTAAGATTCTATATGTGCCTACCTTCTATATGACTATTCAAGGGAGCTGGGTCATCATAGATTCCGCCGAAATCTTAAGCATAGTCTATTACTATGATTATGAAAATCTTTGGTTTTTGGTATTGAAACAAATTATTTTTTCTTCTGACTTCTTAATGAAAGGATATTTAGATCAAAATGTTACATGCTGTAGACTTCACAATCCCTTGAGATTTTTTATACAAATATCTTAGGTTAAGTTTAGGTTTAGTTATTACTAAATCTCTCGATTTAGATTTCCTTCCTTCTGCCTATGTTTTATCATCATTATATCAATAGATAAAAATACACCCATATTAAAACCCCGAGGTACGGCATGCTCCTATTTCCATTTTATAACTACCCGCGACGTGTCACACGTCACGGTGGTAACTAAATAGGTCTACCACGCCAAGGATCCCGGGTTGAATTCCCTGCCAGACAGATTAAAAGAGGATTAAAGATAATTAAAGAGGACAAAGGAGGAGGTTCTCATATACGTGTTCGTGGGACAAAGATTCGTCGTTGTGATCTAACAAAATTATGTTGAGCGCCGACTTCGAGACTATGTACTATGTACTGTGTATGTAAAAAACCAACTTATATTTTTGTTTTTGCTTTTTGGCATAGTGGTCAGTTTCCATTCTATATATTTTTTATGTATTCGTCTGCGTTTGTGTATTCACATGGTATATGCAACGCATGGAGTGTAGGGCTGTAAGTCTTGAAATTTTATACTTATAAAATAATCGGAACGTATTATCGCTACTTACAAAAGGTTACAAGATATTCAATACTAAATTCCCCGTATCTTGACGTGCCATTTTTATATTCATAATATACTTCAAATACTAAATACTTCAGAAAGTTACGTCCGCGGTCATTTTTACGTGTACGAATAAATCGAAATCATTATCGATTATTTCTAAATAACTGTTAGCACTTTTAAGCTCATAAACTTAACATAGGTCTGATTTTTATTTTTTGTCTATCTGCATCTACGTTTTTTCCAAAACGCAGAACTTTCTCGTTTTCTTGTAAGGACAGTGGCAAACTTTATAGAAAGTAACATTGACTATAGTTTACAATAACAAAATTCTTCCGTAAATAACTTAAAACCTAGCACAAGGGTGCATTCAGACGAAGCCGTGTATTGAAGCTCGTTTATAATAAGCCCTATTCTTCTATTCTAAACATAGCTTAAACATACCTTCACGTACCGAGGCGAGAGTTTATCGAGATCGAATTGTTATCGAGATTACATAGTTGCGCTTACATGCCTTTAAAATATTTATCTAGCAAGATCGTATATAAATTCCATTCCTAGAGATTATATGGTAAGGTTAGTGATTAGTGATTAGTGATTATGTTTGTTTCTGGCTGCACGCAAAAGTGATAAAACAGAATGATTCGAGCATTAGATTTATATTTAATGTAGCACATTTTTTAGTTATTATTTTATTTCATTTTAATTTTTATGTGAAAAAAATCATAAACATATTGTCCATGCCCATGTGTTAAACAGTTCCTTAACGAAGTAGCTTTCTGTTTTCATTATTTGTTATTGAATACATAAAAAATGACACCTAAATATAGAAATAAAATGTGTTTCATACAGCGAACACAGTAGGTATAATCCCGCAGTACCGCAGTACTTATAATCAAATGAACCCTTGAATCCTGTCGTTAGATGAACAACACAATCGCGGAAGTTCAACCAGTACAAACCACATGATTCTATTTGTGCCTACTTAGCAATAGAAAAGTGGAATTATGAGCGTCGAATGCCGTTAACGGGTGCGGCGGCTATTTGCACGTGGATTCGGGGCAAAGACCCCGTCTATGGACCACACAAGACCATTAACGATTTGTTTGCTATATACTTATACTTGAATGCATATCCTTTAAACACTTGTTGAAGGCGTCAATTGGGATTGAGAGGCCAGTTGAAGTAGTGCTGGAAATTGCAAAGCATTTTTATGAAATATGTTTATGTACATACATGTATTTTAAAGAAAATTGCAGTAATGTTAAGCTTAGTAAGGTTTGTGATTTTCAACATCTGTTTTTTAATTGTTCAGAATATTTTTTCATATTAATAGACGAAGGTGACGAATGTTATAAATTAGACAACCGTTTAAAACTCAAAGCCTGATCTGTATCAAATAATATCTAATCATAAACTGGTCGACTACGAAACCTAGTTAACAGTTGAAAACCATATACTATGCTAGACAGTTACTTTATTGTTTGACTAAAATATGAAAAAAACGATGTTCTGTTAATTTAAAACGGTCTGCGTATATTTAAGTACAATACATTAGCACCATTAAATTTGTTTCTAAGTTACATTAATGGAAGTCTTAAGTCGGCTCTTTAGCTAAGTTTATTTTAAGATGAAAGAAAAACTTTGTTGTTCAGTCTTCGTACATCCTTTCAAAGTTAATAGTTAAGAAACAGTGTACAATCTTTATATGGTTGGTTATATGGTCGGTTACTTGTAACCTAAACGATCATCACTATGCTACTTTTTTTATAATATTAGGGTTCCGTAGCCAAATGGCAAAAATCAGAAGCCTTATAGATTCGTCATGTCTGTCTGTCCGTCTATCTGCCCGTATGTCAGGTTTGCCAGGTGGTAGAACCAATGTAGTTCGACCGGGGAAGTACCACCGCCA
>DWNE01002315.1:0-19192 GCA_018249875.1 Cecropterus toxeus | reverse complement strand
TGCATTTGGTAAAAAAATGTTATTTTGATATTACAAACAGACACTTCAATTTTATTTATATGTATAGAGTATAGATTATATTGTTAGCATTGTCACAAATTTTAATAGTAAGTTAACCTAGTGCTTACTAATTAGAACAATTTTGTAATGGAATAGCTATGAGGCCGAATCTTTATCTTCAAAACCGCCCAAATACGAGTCGGACTCGCAGGCGAAGGGTTCCGTAGCATTATCATTCACAAATCTTGAAGAGAAAATATAGCTCTGTTGCAAAATAATAAATCAAGTTGAACAGTTTTCAAACTACCAACATAAGTTTGTTTTTCATAGTGTTTGTATGAATTACAAAGTTATGTCATTCGGTTTTTGAAAGATTGCTGTATCTCAGAACCTTTGAACCGTATCTTGTTCCAACCAATTTCGTTAAAAGTTATGTAAGTATGTTTTATCCAGATTTATCACTCCCGTAGTTTAAAAGTTTACAAACATCAATTCAGATACCATATTTGTAATAAACACCATGAAAAACAAGGATACTTCTGAGGATGAACATGTTTTCATCATATTTAAGTCATTCATTCCCTTCGATTATATTACAAAACTGTTTAACGATAGGTTCTAACCACGTTCCCTTATCTCTGAATATGGCTCAGTCTAAACCAGCGGTCGGAAATGCGGAAGATCGAACCTCGGTCAGCGAAAATTGACAAATATTAGGTATATTCGACAATTGAATAAATTTCAGACATACAGATATTCCATGTACAGTCAACAATCTGCGGATTTTTTTGTACTTTCCAATAATATCCGGACTCCACTTAAAACTACTTACCGAATCCTGGTCTAAACCTTTATCTCTTAACAGAAGATTAAGTCCGGGTAGATTAACGTCGATATGTCAAAGTACTAGACGGGCAAAGAACAGCTGCGATGTCTAACAGATATCGTTATTTGGTCCTGCGCATTTGAATATGGTAATTGGTAGCGGAAGCGCAGTTAGCTCAGTCTCGCTTACCCGCTGTGAATTCCACTTAAAATTGGACAATGTTTTCAGAGTCGTATGTTCTTCGACTTCATTAGTGTTTGCATATGCACTTAAACGGAGTCTGTATGACTTCTGAACGTAATCATTCGATAACTATGTTTGCAACTGCATAAGTTGAATTGACTAGGTTTGGTACAAATTTGGATTTTTTATAAATAATGTTTTAATTCTTATGTTCATTGGAACTCAAATGTTTATAGGCATGGCTTCTAATCACATCCATTGAGCGGATATGTATACTTTTTTTATAAATATGAATTAGCAAACGGGCAAGCAGCCCACCTAATGGTGAGTAAGTGGTAACTCCCGCCTATGGACATTTGTAAGCAACTTCATATAGAGCAGGGGTTCCTATATGAAGTCTATCATAGATGCGTTGCTACTCCCGAGGACTGAGATGGTCGCCTCATATAAAAGTGTGCCGGCAACCACACCCTTCCACCGAAACGTAAGAACTGCTTCACGCTAGAAATAGGTGTTAGAAATGCTGTTATTTATTACTGGAATTGGCTTGTAAGCTACAGGATTTTGTGAATTTTGGTTTTGATGTGAAATATCTAGGCGCAGGAAAACCTGATTATTGGCATGTCGATGCTTGCATTTACTAATTTAGCGCCATCTGTCAGAACTATTAAGTATCGAACAAAACTAAGCGGGCCGCGGCTGCTGTGTTAATTCGACTTAGTGCACGGTACTGTTCATAGATGGCGTTACTTTCATTATGCTATATATTTAGTTCCTGTCGCTATCTTGTCTTTGATGCATATTAATTGCACGAGCACGAGGTTTCACATCTGACAGGCATCCGGTGACTGCTTTTTTTCTTTTGAGATGGAACTTAGTTCGTCGTAAGCCTATTGTCTCATAGGCCTTTAGACCACAGGATTTATTAATTTGGTCAATGACGACCCAGTTTCTTCGCATACAGAAGTTTTCAAAGAACTCTCAGGCGTGTTTTTTTTTTGAGATACTTTTCTTCGCCTTAAAAGAGGATAATAAATGGTATTCAAAATTTTTGCCTGACTTTAATCCTCGGATATTCGTATTGACAGACTGAATTTGGAATAACTAAGGACTAAGATTATCCTCAAGGATATCTGCTACTAGGTAGAAATTATATAACCCAATATGCAAAATACCTATTTAGCATAAATAGTTAAAGGAACGAGATGTAATAAAGAGATACCAGGTAAATTAAATCAATTTGTACGTAGGTACTTGAATATAGCGAGAATTTCAAGCCGACATAATAATATCAGATACAATCAAATTAAAGGAAATGAGATGACTATAGCAAAAAGCCTTTTGACTATGAAGCATTTTTCATTATTTTAAACTTCTGGTCGTTAAAATATAATGCTCTGGTGAGCGTAAAATGTCGGCGAATGTCGATCTGTTTTTAATTTATGACAAAATGAAGATTTTAATGGTTAATTTTTAGGGTTCCGGACCTAAAGGGTATAAACGGTACCCTAATAAACTCCGCTGTTCGTGTGTCCGTCTGTCTGTCACCATGCTGTATCTCATGGAACCGTGATAGCTAGACAATTGAAATCTTCACAGATAATGTACTTCTATGCGGCTATAACAAGAAATACTAAAAACAGAATTTAATAAATATTTAAGTGGGGCTTCTATAAAACGTACGTTTTTCTATTCGTTTTTTATAGGTAAAGGTACAGAACCCTTCGTGTGCGAGTCCGATTCGCACTTGGCCGATTTTATTATGAAAATTATTTTAACAATACCTGCTGGTTGGATTGGCATATCGGGATAATTGGTCAATTGTACCGTAGCGTACCATTGGCATGTTTGATACTTTTTGATTTTAAAGCGATCATTTGGAATTCATGAAATATATCTATATCTAGTGTGAAGCAGTTCTTACGTGAGGTGGAAGGGTGTGGTTGCCGGCTCACTTATAAATCAGGCGACCAGTCTTCGGGAGTAGCAACGGATCTGTGATTGACTTCAGATAGAACCCCTGTTCTATATGAAGTTGCTTACAGATTACCATGGGTGGCAGTGACCACTTACTATCAGGTGGGCTGCATGCTCGTTTGCTTATTAATTCTTATAAAAATATTTATATATATTTGGCGTCTGACAGACAGTGGGTTCCGGGTTTGATCCCCGGCCAGGCAGATGTCTGAACGATGTTTTTAGATTTTTGTACTGTATCTGAGTGTTTGTGTAATCGTCTGAGGGCCTGTCAATGTATGTGTAAGATAGAAAAATCTTAGTGGGACTATGAGTTTAGAAAGTTGATTTATTTTTAAGTTGTCAGTTACGGAAACCGGTAGAAAAAAAAATCCTTCACATATATCGTTTTTTGTACTATTTAGTAAATTTCTTTTATATTGATAAATCGATTAAGTATTCGATAAATTGCAACATAAGCATCAATAACCCAATCTGTCAAGAAACTAAAGTGAAGGGTGTATCAAGATCAATGTTCTCTTCATCACCCGAGATATGTCGTCTCGACTCGACGAGAAATTTGTCACTAAATAGAAAATGTAATGACGTCATCCAGACACCATTAACTGGCTGAGCTTGGATAATGGTATACCATTAGCCCTCAAACTTTCCGAAATATTTCGATGTTCGTAAGGTACTTGGTTCATCACTAACGAGCAAAGATTCGAGTGATGATGCGATGAGCGACGACCCGCGTGGTGGAGCGGTCGCTATACCGTTCTGACACGTAGTGAGTTCCGGGTTCGATCACCGGTCAGACAGATATCTGATGAGTTTAAATTACTGTTGTGGGTCTGGGTGTTTGTGTATTCGTCTTTATGAGTGTCCATGGCACCCACGACACAGGAGAAAAGCATTAAAATTTTGTATTGTGTGTGGGGGCATTGTTGATTTTATGTTGTTTGCAAGGAAGAACGAGAATGGTTCGATTGAAGATGTACCACCGCCATACCTACTTCGTTAGTTACCTTTGTAAGACTTGCCTAAAAAGTGGAGGTTTATGTTTTGCGCATTTTGCATGCGTATTGGTGACCGCAGTACCTTTTAATGATATACAGAAAGCTGCTGCTCTCATCATATCTGATTTTTGTACCTTATACACATTTTACGACCTTCATTGGACGAAAGTGTGCTATTCATGACCATGTGCTATTACTAAACAGCTTATTAATGGCTTTGAAACCTCTGTTCACTATCTTTCTTGCAAATCTACAACTCGTCTTTAATGTGTTGTGGAAGCCTAACTGAATAAAAGATGGATTGTTAGAAGGTGAAATTAAATCTTACGGAAGGGAATTTATCTTACGAATCGCTTCAAACTGGGAATGTGTCTTTTTTAAACCGAAGTCTTAGAGTCGAAGAAACCTTAAAAAGTACAATCTAGGTTGTAGCAGATATAGGAACGGATCATAAATATATATATGTGATAAACCTGATTGTTTGCGTGGCGTTTCGTGCATTTATTTATTCTAGCGCCATCTGTTATACATTTTCAGAACTATTTAGTATCTAATAAAACTAAGCGTGCTGCTGTTAGTTCGATATAGTGCGGCGTACTGCACATAGATGGCGTTATTTGAATTATGCTATAAATTTAGTTCCTACCGCAATCTTCTCTTTTACGCATAATACTTGCACGAACACGATGTTTCACATCTGTCAGGCGTCCCGTGACGGCCATAAATGAAATAAACTGGAAGCGAGCACATTTAATCGCTTTCGTTAACTCGCGTATGATAAGACGTGTTGAATGGACAACTTATAAACTTTTAAAAGCCTAAATTCGGTGCCTTAATTAGTTGTCCTCGGGCTGTGATCAGGGTCATGATGTCGACAACTTTTATTACCCTAATTAAAATGGTAATGTGCCTCTTATGCCCTTAATTAATAAATTTGAATATACAGTGAGAGTGTTTGATATATTTTTGTGAGTTAAACTTGTGTTTTTGTAGAATTGTTTTTGACATAGTTTTCAGGTAGGTACTAATGGAAATAAAATGAAAATGCATTTTTACTCAGATTTACTCATAATTTATTACGAATAGCTAACATAAAATAATATAAGTATCAAAGCTTTCTTCACTCATAGCCCCACAAAAGGATTTTCCCATGTACCGTGGGTGCCATGGACACACACAAACATCAAGACCCAGAACAGACATCCAAATTAATGTGTGTCATTCGGATGTGTCTAGCCGGGGATCGAACCCGGAACCCACTGTGTGTCAAAGTGGTGTGGTGACCGCTTCGCCACCACCATACCAATTCACCATAGCATACATATATTGCTTGTTACAAAATACCTATCTTTTGCTTTATATCAAACTCAAAATTGAGCAACTTGTCGTATCTCAGTATTTCAAAATTTATATACTTAAAGACAAAAATAAATCGACCATTTGTTAGTTTTATGTGAGTTAAAGTAAATATGCGTTCGCGTATTGATTTTATAGTATACGTGCTTTTTCCCGCGATTCCACCTGCTTAATTCATGTACCAAGGTATCATATTTATTAATCCAGGCCATATACTATTTATGTGTCAAATTTCATCCAATTCCAATCAGTAGTTTCTGCGTGAAAGAGTAACAAATACAATACATACTCACAAATCGCATTTACATAATTAGAAAGATTTAATATATATTTCAATCTGTGATGTTGAATATTTAAAAACGCAAATAATTAGGTATATATAGTTATACAACATCCCAAAAAAGTATTGTAAAATTAAATAAATATAACGGAAATACAACACCGGACTAGAAATAAATCCAGGCCAGCCACTTGTACATCAAAAAACCATTTGTGGTCCTAGTATATTGTACAAAAATATCAGTATTGAATCAGCGAGAAAATTTTTGCGAGCACAGAAAAGGTCTAACATTTGAAATTTAGGCACGCAAGGAAATCGGATCGTAGCAAAAAGTGGTCGCGAGATTTTTTCAGCTAAATAATCGAATTCGCTCCGTATTTTGAGAGCAATGTTGGGGTAAAGGCCTCCTCTCAAGTATAATTCGGATACAGTAGGTAAGTAAGAGAGAAATCTTGTAGCATTGGTACGGAAGGGTTTTGAGGAAAATGTTTCAACTAGCTGTGTTATCGGTATGGGATGTGTGAGCGTTTAAAAAACGATAGGGAAGAGGAAGGGTATAGATGTAGGAAATTTGTACTCATATTTATTGAAATACGAATTAGAGCATGATTTTACTTATGATATGAGCCAGGGCTTTTTACGGCGAGTATTTTGCCTGTAATAAAAAGAATGAGCTGATAATCACTTCGTTGATGACGAATTGCAATGTAAAAAGTAGAGCTTTTGTAACAGACGAAAAAACATAACACCTTGGTATGTTAGTAAAATGTCATTTTGTTTTGTTACAGCCACATCATTAGTGACATATGCCGGTGAGCGCTACGACTTCGTGCTTGAGGCTAACAATGAAATCGATAACTACTGGATTCGATTCCGTGGCCTGATGGATTGTGATGAAAGGTAATTTAATAAACGAGTATCATTTTGTTAATTTTTTTCGTAATATATGTATCTTTTTAATATTTATAGATTTTTTTTTACCAACGTGCTAGTAATAATAATAATAATATTTAATATATTTCTTTGAAACTTTTTATCACCTTATTTTTTTATTAAATTAGAAGTATTTTCTACCAGTAATGCAATTCTGGCAAGCCGTTCAATTTTGTTCTTAGCCTTAAGGGTATGCAGACAATTGCAAGTGTCACTCGAAAATAATAATAAATGTCTGTGATACAAAGTGATTATTTAATATTATTTTAATTTACAAAAAGAAGAAGAAAAGGATTTTATAAAGATAAATAATAAAAAGATTATGAGGAAAAATGCAGCATCCGTATAAACGCGGTAGATGTAAATAATTGAAGCTTAAAATAATGCAAAATTTGCATTTTGTGGGAAATAAAACTGTGTTGGAGATTTTGGAAAATTGCTTGAAACGCGCGTATAATTATAAAAGGGACGTAACATTTATGTTTGACTTGTCTAGCACAAAATTTTCTTTTTATAATTCTCTCGACCAGTGTTTTTAAGTCTTTCTCATGTCAGAATCTCCTACTATCAAAGATTTTTTCGCGTAACATAACGAGTATCGTTTTGTTATTTTTTTTTCATAATATATGTATCTTTTTAATATTTATAGATTTTTTTACTAACGTGCTAGTACGTAGTTCTCTCGACCTCTCTCGCGACCCCCAGTGCGTCCCGATTCACAGGTTGAAAAACACTGCTCTGAACGATTATAAGTAGTTTCAAGTATTTAACCCAATTTGCCAAAATTTTGAGTTCGGTCTCTTCCATTCACACTGTGAGATATATGTGTCGTATATGAATGGTTTTGTCAACAGATTCACAAAGGCAAAACAAGTGGGTGTGCTGCACTACGAAGGGGCGATGGACCTGGAGCCATCTGGTGATCCAACGTGGGAAGAACTGCATAATGAAGGATTGGTGAGTTCACATTTTCTTTTTTATACAACATTGAAGTGGCAAATCCGCACACTATCTGATGATAAATCGCCACATCAACCCGTGGATCTGTAATCAAACATACATAAGGTTAAGAGTCTGACCTGATGATAGCTACTAGTCTAGTCTAGTAAGTAAGTTATAATAATAAGTGATAAGAACATGTTTAAAACTGCGTTAGTGGGCAGAGATGGGTGTGGCAGTAATGCGGTGGAAGTCTTACTACGTAACTTTGTTACTACTACTCAATCGTTCTACGACCTTTTACAATGGCGATATGACATATTGTAGTCTATCAATTTTTAATATTATCTGCCAATATTGCAATACATAATGTAGTTAAAAAACTCGAAAACTGGTTGCCATACAATTTTTAGAACGCCTTAATATATACACCATATTTCAGTTGTTGGTGTGCTTAAGACTGTTTTTGTGTAATCTATCGAATTGTAAAGATTTCTATCACCTTTAACAACGTCTATACATTGTATTTATTAGATTGCAACTTCTTGGATTTGACTTGAATTTGATTTGACGACTCTCGTGACGGAGCGGTCACCAGTCTTACACGCAGTGGGATCCGGGTTCGATCCCTGGCACAACAGATATCTGAATAATGATTTTAGATTCTGCTCTGGGCCTGGGTATTTATGTCATCGTTTTTGTGTGTCCGTGGTACCCACGATACAGGAGAAAATCCTATTGTGCGGGCTATTAGTGTAAAAAGCGTTTATTTTGATGTAAGTCACATTTTCTATAGCATTAAGAACCAACATACAATTATAGTACGAACAACAAAGCCTATCAACTGCAGGTGCCTTATAGCCGTAGTTTGTTTGGACTATACTACTGCAGTCGGACTGAGCCTCGAAATACTAGATAGCACATAAAATAGGTCCATAACTCGGCATATTGTTTCTGTACAGAAAATATTATAGTATTGGTAACGACATTTTTTACGAGCATCGAGGGTATACTTTATGTAGTAACTGCATCATATTGTTTGTTACAACATTTTACGACACAAAAACGGCCAGGTGAGACGAATAACACTTTGGTATACATATATACCTAAAAGGCTTTAGAGGTGACTTTATTGAAAGAAATAATAAATTACTGCCTAAAGTCAATTTGAGAACCTTTGGCAAATTTAAAGTGCATTGATTTATGTTTCGATGATGGCCGTAGGCGCTACAGCCACACCTATTTCTGCCTAATAACAACAGTTTTAAGCGCTCCTATATTCTGGTTCCAAGGGTGTACTAAGGGAGACATTATTTGAGACTTCCTTAGTCTTCAGAGGCAAAGAATACGTCGCTAACGTCAGGTAAGATCTAACCTTATCTGGGAGTGAGTACGGATGTCCATCATTGGCAGAAGGCATTTATGATCAAATGGATTACGTGTTCGTTTGTCATCCTTCTAATATTATATAATAAATATTTTATATATAAAATCTTGTTCTTCTTCTTCATCGTTATGCTTTTAGCAACGCGGTCGTGGTCATCATTTCGTAGTTCTTTTTCCCTTTGGATAAATTGGGACAAAGGTTAGGAGGTTGGGGGGAGGGAGTGGGTTGGTTGGAGGTTCATGATGGTGCAAACAATCTGCACCATCACGAACTGAATTAATAAATCTGTTTTATGTGTAGCACTTAGTTCATTACTTAACCATTAGCCTTATCTCCAAAGAGTTTCAACAGCGTATTTTAAAATTAATTTAGTAACGCCATCTGGTTTGGTTTACAGAACTATCACTGACACAAGTTTATTGAATTGAAGTTAAACATAGAACACCCTTTTTGCGTGGCTTGCAGCTTGCTTCACGATGTTTTTCTCACTACTTGCAGAAATGTTGATACACTCGTAATAGTAATTTGGTCAGTCCATCGCGTGAGTGACCTTCCACGTGCTCTTGGGCTATCTACACTTGTCCGACTAAACGTTCGATGGTATCATTATTAATTCATCTTAAAAATTCTCTATAAAAACAAACTTATTCATTGTTAACCCATTATTGTCCCACTGCTGGGAACGGGTCTTTTCGCTGAAGGAGTTCTAGGCTATAGTCCACCACGCTGGCTAAATGCGAATTGGTAGACTTCACACACCTTTGAGAATTCTTCTTTTAGAGAAACCTCAGATATGCAACTTTCCTCACGATGTTTTCCTTCACCGTAAAGCAGTGATAATTAAATTCTAATACGCACGTCATTAAAAAAAACGGCGAAACAATTATATCCCAGAAACACCAGGCGTGGTCAACGCCTGGTACCTGATACACTACCGCGTACTTCTTTGCTCCAGCGAAACTCATATGGAATGTGTGTTAAAATATATAATCATTTATCCGATGACATTAAAAATGAATCATTTAATCAATTTAAATTTAAACTCAAGACATACTTATTAATGAATATTTTTTATAATATAAATGATTTTTTAAAATGATAATATTAATTTTCTTAGTAATAATAACAATTTCAATGACTAATTTATACACATTTAATTTACTCAATAACTGAATTATATTTGCATGCTATCACAATGTTAGCAGGACAAGAGAACATTTTTTTTGTAACAACTTATATTATGTACCTGTTCTGTGCAAATAAACTATTTCATTTCATTTCAAAAAATCTGTGGTGCGTGCCTGGGATTCGAACCTTGGACCCTCGATTGAGAGGCCGAGTTTCAAGCATTAGGCTATCACTGCTCCGTAAACTTACTATTACAGACTTATTATCATTACACATTTATATTGATGCATTTATAGTGAAAAGGGATTAAGAAAGAGGTCGATTAAGCTTGTAAATTCTGTATTATTAAACTTTACTACGGTAAAATGATAAGACCTTTAATGATAGGATACGTAGAACAGACGAGTTCATCCACATACATCGGTGACAACCTACTACTGAATAACTTAAAAGTTCGTACGATGAACCACGCGGCTCAATTAAAACTTATTCCCATGCTAGCAATCTGACTCTTGAACTCCTGATAACATAAATTTACAAAGAGACTGAGTAGATTATATCAATAAAATAATAACGTTCGTTTTTGTCACGGAAGTGTCCGATGTTAGATGAGTTTTCTCCTGAGATATTCCTGGAGCGCTATGACGAGCCTGATTCCTGAAGAGCTATTTTAGGACCCCTGTTTTATATGAAGTTGCTTACAAATGTCCATGGGCGGCAGTTACCACTTACCATCAGGTGGACTGAATGCTCGTCTGCTACTTCAATTTGATAGAAAGAGTAACAATAATTAATTAGCAATACAAAAACAAATAGTATTTGTTTGTATATTGCCAATCAGTTATTATTACTGTATATAACATTTATTTATAAAACTTTTTATAAATTTTAAAATATATTTATAAAACTTTTATAAAATAAAAATAACTATGACCGAAATCACAGCCGCGTCAACTATCAGCAGATATTATTATGAGAACCGATTAAACTGGCGCTTTACGGTTTACTTACATTTTATAGTCTCTTCACTTTACGGTCGTTTTAGTGCGATATAAAATACCAGTTGCAGTTCAACTCGTTGAAAAAGTTTTAAAGTCTATAAATTTCGACGTATACTTTGGGTAATCAAAAAGGCTTTTTGGGAATCGATGATCAATCTTTGATATTGCAGTTTGATATATTTGGTATGTAATATACAAAAGTCTAGACACAATTTCGATTTAGCTGTACATTATGTGCTCTTTAAAAATTAATAATAAGTAGTATTTACTATATATTACATACCTCAGAATTCTTCAATACTGTGATATCTAAAAATTTGTATATAGTTAACGATTTGAGCTTACCCGATTATTACCCGACTGCGTCAGAAAGAGGGTAATGTTTTTCAAGCGTATGTATGTTTGTTTGTACATATGTATGTCCATTTCTTTGGCACGCGCTACAGCCCAAACGGCTTGACGGATCGTGACGTATGGCATATAATGTGAATCGTCTTAGTTTGCGTAATAAAATAGACTATATAATTTTTAAAAATTGGACCGGGATATACAGGAAAAAGGGGGGGACGATTTTTTTACCATTACGATACTATGGGTATATATCAAGTGAAAGCTACTAAATAGAGCAATCTAAATCATAATCATAATACTTTTACTTGACTCTTTTGACAAAAAATACATATAAGCGTAAAATTAAATATACATATATCATTATGCATAAAAAAAATAGTTTTATGCCGGTTTTTTTTAAATGTTATTAACGATGTTACTAGTTATTTTCTTAATAAAAATTTATTATATTTGACTTTAACGTGGATTTACCTAGATTTCCCGCCTCTGTTGGTACCGCTGTCATTCCAATTGATTGATATCAATATTTTCTGCCTATCTGTTGATAGACAGAAAATATCTGAAGTAACTTAGTCACAGCATAAATGTTATATTAGTAGTCGTTTTATCTATTGTTAGCATAACATTACGTAATATTGTATCGTGCGTCGTAATGAATGAACGAATGTTTAGTTGAAACCGTTGATTTTAGTATTAATATTCAATGCTTTATCATGCTGGATATATATATTGGATTGCTTCTTCATTTTTAAAAATATTGAGAACATTACGTTCCAAGATGCTTTTGGAATGCCTTGCAGCATAATTAACAAGTTCATTCGTCGTCTAACGCCATTGGCAGGTTTCCAAGCTCGGCTTAAGCTCTGCAAGAAAGCGTGCCATTTGAATAGTGGATTAGCATATTGTTTGGCACTATGGTTCTATTTGGATAGTGTCTGTGTGTAGCAATGTATGTTATTACACAAAATTAGATCGGGCAGAACTGAAGAGTTGTAATACTTTTGTTACTAAAATCTTGTAAACATACGAGATAAGATTGATGAATAGTATAGTTGTAACTATAGTTTAACTATAGTAAAAGTTAGGGTAGTTCATTACGCTTCCAAAGTAGGTAATCATAGACACACGCAAAATGAAAATTGGTTTAACACTTAATGTTTTTTTTCTTTTATAAAATAAAATTGCAAACGTAGAAGCAAAGCACGTGATAGTATGTGGTATCTGCCGCCTGTCTGTAAGATATCTGTAAGGAATGTTATATAGAACAGGGGTTCTTTTTGAAGTCAAACACAAATTCATCGCTTGAACTAAGATGGTCGCTCTACGAAAGTAAGCCGGCAAACACAACCTTTCATTGAAACACAAGACCTTATCGTGCAGGACATAAATGCCGGTGGCATCTCCCCAATCGAACTTTATCGGTACTAACACCTTGCAAACATATAGACTTACTAATAATTCCGTTTTTATATCGGACAAACTGTATTTGTTATGAATAAACTACAGTCAAACAAATCGACTCATATCTATGAACTATCGTCTAAAATTTTAGACACGACAAATATCTTGTATAAATATGAGTATGACCTCGATCGATGAATATGTGCAAATTTTATGGTAGGTAGGTTCTGCAGTTGTATTTTTTGATCTGAAATATCTATTTCAATATTTATTATATATTTTTTGCGTATCAGGTTATATATTGTCGGAACTATTAAGTATCAGACAAAACTTAGCGGGCTGCGGTGTTAGTTCGACTGCGGGATACTGTTCGTAGATGGCGTTATTTTCATTATGCTATATATGTATGTTATTCCTGTGGCAATATTGTATTTTATGCATATTACTTGCACGAACACGATATTGCACATCTGTCAGGCGTGTCGTGACGGATATTTTTGTGGTTCTTTTCTTATTTATTTTTATCATTTTATAATAGTGTTAAATGCTGTGATTAAGAAGTGAAACGAAAACAAGACGTTGCTTCTCTGTAATTATAAACAAGATTTGTAATAGATGGCAGCTAGCACTCCAATTTCGGAGTTGAGTATAGCACAGTAATCAACTAGTTGATTACATTCATACGTTGATAACTTCTGAGAGACGTAACATAGGCTTGTGTTCTTAGCTGTTCAAAAGTCGTCTAGGAGGAATATCAGGATTTTGCTTCTATTCCTATATGTTTTATGATATTAGTGATAATTTGTAAGCAAAAATACATTTTTCATAAAGATTTTTCGTTTTTCTGCATCCAATAGAGGTCGTACGATGTTTTATCAATCCAAGTAGAGAACTTAGTTTCAACTTATTACTCAAAAGTATTAACATATTTATGGCTAACTTCTGTTAAAACACAAATTTAATATTATAAAGTTAAAGAGTTTATTTGTACGGTTAAATGCGCTAATATCAGGAATTAATAGTTCAAGTTGAAAAAAAATTATGTTGAATAATCCATTTATTGAGGAAGGCTATAATAGGTTACAGAACATCACGCTATATTTGTTTATTTCTATTTTCTTATGTAGTGGCGGGTAAAACCAGAATGCAAAGCTTGTGTTATTATATATCGTAATCGCCAACACTATTTTCCACTGCTGGTCACCTCTCATAATGAGAGAGTTTTAGGACGCAATTCACCGCGCTGGCCAAGTACGAATTGTTAGACTTCACACACCTTTGAGAACTCTGAGATGTGCAGTTTCCTCACGATGTTTTCCTTCATCGTAATGCAGTGATAATTAAATTCTAATATGCATACCATTTTAGAAAAATCAGTGATGCATACCTGGGATTCGAACCTCAGTCCCTCGATTGAGAGGCAGAATTTCAACTATCACTGCTCTGTGTTATTATATAACTCGTATATTAAGATTTTTTTATGTTTCTTTACAGCAACTAAATGCGTTGAATAAAGGCGAGGAGGAAGAAGAGACCATCAGTGTCGCGGAGATGAGGTCGCTGGCAGGGTACGACGAGAGTCTGAAAGAGGTGGCTGATTACCAGTTCTACGTGGCGTACGACTTCTACGCTAAGAACAACTCGCATTTCCATAAGTCTCCGTATTACGGATATTATCAAGGTGAGTTTATATTTGTAATCATCAATCTATCTTTGTGTTACTTCCGTCTCTCTGTCAGTCCGTTCATCCGTATTTTTATGTGTCCGTATGCATCTATGTCTGTCCTTTTAAACGTCTCTTTATTTGTCCGTCTAGCTGTCTTTCCGTCCGACTTTCCATAGGTCTGTTCATCGCTTTTTGTGTATATGCGTGTATCTTTACATATGTTCATTTTTCCGTCTCTGCGTCCGTTCATCTGCCTGCCCTTCCGTCTATCTCTTCATCAATTCATTCATCCGTCTTTTCGCTCTACCATGTATTCCAGTCTTCCAGTCCGTATTTTCACCAATCTGTCTGACTATCCATCTGACCATTTTCCATTCAAAAATCCGTATCTCCGTTTGCATATCCTCAGTTTTTCTGCCCATTCGTCTTAAGTCCATAAGTCTTTTCGTTTTTTCGTCTATTTGTCTTTCTTGTCGTATTTTATCCTTCCATCTGACTATCCACCTGACGATTCTTTCATCTAATAATCCGGTATCTCAGTTCGTTCATCTGTTCGTCAGTCCGTTCATTCGCCTTTTCGTTGTTCCATCTATTTATCTTTTTGTCCGTAGCTTCATTCGTCCGTCTGTTTGTATATCTGACCGTTCTTCCGTCCATCAATCGGTATCCCCGTTTTTATATCCGTCCGCCAATCTGTCCGTCTGTCATTCATCCGTCTTTTCAAGTAATGAACACATCTATAAGATTTATACATTTATCTATCTATCTAAATACTGTTGTGTCTTGGTATTCATAAAATAACTGCCATTTTTTATGCTCATGCTTCATACTTTAATAACGTTTCTGTAATTATTTGCCCTATGTTTATTATTGTCTGTTTAAATAAACCAGTGAAAATTATATTCTATTAATGTACACATAAAAGTTCAAACGCTCGTAAATTAGATAAACTTTGCTAATATTAAATTTATACGTCAGCAAAGGCGAAACAACAAATGGACGTGGAGGTAAAATTATTTATTTAAATTGCTGCTGTTAGTGCCAAATCCCATTGTCAACAAGTGTTGCATATTGAAATTAATTTGCATTTATGATAACCTGTTTACAATTGTACAACAAAGCATATATCACTTAATTGTGTGATTAACATTAGAAATAGCTTTCACACTACCTATGATTTATCTTTGCTATGAAAGTCATATTTGTTTTACATAATTTTATGTTAAAATACCATTTGAATGGCTCTTACATTTCATATAATAATTTTATTTAATGGCGAAACATTTGAAATGTAAATAAACAAAAAATATAAAAAAATACCCAAAAAGATTTTTTTCGCATAAGCGACTATTGCTGTTGAAATACGGTAAAATTAGAACGTACATTGAAAGATAAAATGGTGTTAAACTTTTTTTTAAATTAAGAAAAAGATTAATATTACGTAGTGACTAGATGAAAATTTATCCAATTCGAGTCCATGGAAGTTTTTGTTGACATCAATTGACAATCTTTATAGTAACCAGTATTAAAAATCCAATTTTTTACAGTTCCGGAACAGGATAACCGTCTCTATACGCCACAGCTGAACCACATCAGTATGAAGATGCCATCGAGTCCACTGCTCCTCAGCAGACCAACAACAGAAGGTTTCTGCAACGCCTCCAGCATTGATGAAGATTGCAAAGAAGGTTATTGCGAATGCTCGCACGTTCTGTCAGTTAGAAAAAACGCGGTAGTAGAAATCATTATCGTTGATGAAGGTGTCACCTTTGATGCCAACCATCCTTTCCATTTACATGGACATAACTTCAGAGTTGTCGGTATGAGGAGACTTGCCAACGACACGACAATAGAAGAAATCAAAGCTTTCGATGAAGCTGGTTTACTCAAAAGGAATCTAAAGAACGCTCCACTAAAAGATACTGTGACTGTCCCTGATGGAGGTTATACTGTTATAAGATTTAAGGCAGATAACCCCGGATACTGGCTATTCCATTGTCATATAGAATTCCATGTTGAAGTCGGAATGGCATTGGTCTTCAAAGTTGGAGAACATAAAGACATGGCCCCTATTCCACCTGATTTTCCAACATGTGGTAGTTACATGCCCGACAACATGCTCGAACAAGTTGCTACTGAAGAACCTAAGGATGACAATCAATATATTTCTATAACACATTGGTGGCCTGTTGTGTACGTCAACAACACAACATCATTTTCAACAACCTTAACTCCTAGCTTTGGATTTGTATTGTTCTTTATATTATGTTTAATCGGAACGTAATGTTATTAAAATATTATTATATTCTAAGTTAATTTAACCTGCAGTCAATTACGATTTGTGAATTTAGTTCAATTCTAAGTTTAGTTTTGAATTTGTAAATAGCAATCAATACGATTTTGTACTTATCAATAACTGAGTTACGTTAAATTATTTAGTATTATTTATGATAATGGTTTCGTATTTAAAATTTTGTTTATTTTTATTTCTTTTAATGACAGTACTTATGATTTATTTATTAAAGATATTTATTTTGATATTCAGCTAGAGAGTATGGAAATATTTTTAATGAACTTACGCGATTCCGATTTAGACATATTAGATTTAAAGCAAAGTTAGTGAAAGGTATTTGAATAGATTAGTTTTGAAATGCGTGATGAAATTTTAAGTTTTATTGCGTGTGATGACAAGAAGCTTATAGATAGGGAGAAAGAAATGAGATTAACCGTGTATTATTGTACCAGTGGGCTTAAAATTAATGCTAATTGTCACTATGGCTGATTAAGAAATACATAAAAAAACGAAATCATTAAAGTTAAAATGAGATATATTTTTATTAATTTCTTAGTGAGTTAATGATCATGAACCTTTTATCTGCGTGTTTAATTCAATTAAAAATTGAAGTTTTCGGGCTTTTCAGTTTATGGAATAAGGACAGTGTATAGGATAATGTGGGATCAAATGAAAAAAATGATAAAAATATTTTACATTTTCGATGGTATATATTTTTTATGTTACCACATAAAAAAGTAAACCAGTGAAAGTCCAAAAATGATTTTATAATAATCTAATAAGCTGTGATCTTCCAACTTTTTCGTTTAACGACAAATCTTCTGTAAGTTCAAACATTTTAAAAAAATGTTTGTTTCCACGAATACAATAAGGAAATGTCGCTGGTGATATGTGATATTACTTAGATAAGTTAGTATTAAGATACCTTTGTACTATTAGTATAAAAATATAGTATTATTTGTGAATATAAAATATTTAATGCAATAATTTCATTTGTTTTTGTTATCCCATATATTTTAATGAAATAAAATTAATTCTAAAGCTAATTAATACGTTCATAACTTAATAAAGACAAGGTAATTACTAAGACGTCAGATAATTTTACTAAATTAATAAATAATAATATCTAATCATTATGTTTCTTCTAAAACATAATTATACTTGATACATATATTGCATTTGCGCCATTACTAGTAGCAACTTATTTTTCAAGCTAAAAATATAACCCTCAGCTACATTGCAGATAATAAAAGCTTTTAGTATCTGTAAAGACACTTTTGCCTTTTTAAAAGGATGCCTTTTAAGACAGTCAAATATTTGAAAGAGATTACTTTTTAGGTTAGGATTATTGGAAATAACTGTTTTGTTTTAGTACATCTAGAAAATGGTAACTTGAAATTACAGACAGTATGTCCTATTCAATTATATAGATAACAGTGATAAAAATAAATCACCTGGAGAAAATAAAAACCAATGAGAACCTCTTGAAAAGGTGTAACTTTACCAATTAAGATAGCCATATTCAACATTAAATCAAGTTGAAAAGAGTGTTGAGGCAATAAATATCGCTGAAAGACGGCCCCTTGAGGGTAAATTGGGGAAAAATAGGCATTGTTGGTGCTTATCAGAAATCTTCCCTTGTGTATATTGGGGACGTTACGGGCTCCAGTTACGGGGTCGTCGGAAAGAAAAAGTGAGAATCGTCTATGAAAGGCCTTAGGAAAAAGGCTTCGAAAATCGTTCGAAAAGAAAAAGTGTCATGTACGATAATAAGGAAATTGTTTTACAGTTGATTAAATAAAGCTGATTCTCGTTTGGACAAATACATTTTGCTAACTATATTTTCTTGGTACAATGTTTTAGGGGACAGATTTTGATTTTCTTATAAGTAATTGGCACTATTGTTCTTATTATTACTTTATCATAAGCCTATTACTACCCTATTGCTGTGTGGGTCTTCTCTCAAAAAATACTAAAGGCATAACGTCATATTGACCTAGTTTGAGTTAATTTTGCACTCATTTGAAAATATAGTGTACATATTTCAGAAAAACTTTCTTGGAAGAAGTGATGGGATTTCGACAATTTATATTTCACTAAGATTTTAACTTTCACAACTTAAATAACACCTAAAATAAATCATTAATTACCTATCGCCCAGCGCCTATCTCCAGGTTGGAACTCTTCCATTTGCATTATTGCACTCCCTCTATATTGATTTTATTAATGAGACTCTTCTGTGCAATATCGGGACAATTTAACTGAAGCTTACGAAACGTTTGTTTGAAATTACTATCTATTATTTTTGAAGTAATGACTCATAAGAAGTTTACTTTAACTTTAAGAGTTTTACTTTAACTTTAAGAGATTCACATCCATTTGATACAGTTAACAGATTATTTTTTATTTTATTAATATGAAGTAGCAAACGAGCAAGCAGCCCACCTGATGGTAAGTGGTTACTGCCGCCCAT